>VXAC01005022.1:501436-578166 GCA_013399225.1 Rhipidura dahli | reverse complement strand
AAAAAAATATAGAGCAGTTCATGGTTATTCTGAGATAAATTCTCCTTAGCAATGCCTAGATTTTCCAGCATTATTTATTCCTTCACATCCTTTGAAGTGTAGTCTACTTGATACTAGTTGATTCAGGAGTGTCTTTAACCATTTTCCTGAAATAAAGTTTGGAATAAAGGAAGTATTTCCAATCTGTTATGTAAGTATTCATGAACCCACTTGAGCTGAAACTGTACTTATTTAAACAGTTAAGACTCCAGTAATGCAACAGAAATGGGTTTAGTACATCTATCATAATGCAAACACCTCCTTATTTATCTTGTGCTTTTTTATTGCCTATGGCAAACAGTGTGCTCATTCATGTTTCTTTTTCTCTCTTAACCTTAACTCATTGCTGCTTTTGGACAAAAAAATGCAGAAATAATTTGTCTCTTAAAAAAAAAAAGAGAAAAGGCATAAATGCTCTGTAAGTGTGAAGTGAAATAATCAGTGAGGTATTCATGGAATTTGGTTTACTATAACTGAACGATTAACTGCTAGATAAGCTCACTGATAACATCCACTTGACTGTTTGTTCTGTAACACAGCCAGTTGGTCCACATTAATGGCAGATGTCACTTTATAAAGGAAAAAGCAATCCATCCCAGTTGTGTGCTGCA
This sequence comes from Rhipidura dahli, assembly GCA_013399225.1. Classification (NCBI taxonomy): domain Eukaryota; kingdom Metazoa; phylum Chordata; class Aves; order Passeriformes; family Rhipiduridae; genus Rhipidura; species Rhipidura dahli. The sequence goes on along the minus strand of VXAC01005022.1, from coordinate 577,516 downwards.
TGGGTGATCTGTTTTCCAGCTGACAGACTCAAACCACTGGAAATAGCACTTACTTACACAGTAGACATGGCAGTAACTGAGAACTCAGTCCCAGTTTATCAACCATAGCAAAATGCTGACTTGCATCCCCAGAAACATGGAACATTTCTTTGATTTGTGAAGGACAAGCTCTTTTGATTATTCAATAATTAATTCATAACAAGAACTTTCAGTTGTCACAGGAAAGGTATTAAAATTACCAGCTGCAGAACAAAAGTAGATACCCTCAGATCATCAAAATGAGGAAAAGAAAGAAATAGAATTAAATGGCAAGTGACACTGTTTTGTGTGTCAAAACTGTAAAAAACTGTTTTGTAAATTCTCCTGATTTTGTCTCGAATGTGAAACTGCCACAGTACTTAGACTTTTTAGTCCCTTGATAGTAATTAAATTCACTTGCCTACTAAATGCATGCTGGTGGCACCTTAGAGGGCCAAGAACAAACAAGCTTGTTGGCCTGATGTAGAATCCTTATTCCTGGCTAAATGCTTCAGAGCAGTACCTGGGAAAATCCTTGACACCTTTATTTCTTGAACACCAATAATCTTTTTGAGTGGTGTCTGTTAACATCCCTCATACATTCTTAGAATTCCATGAGGCTTTTGCTTTGATCACCTTCAGTAAAGGGACAAAGTCCCACAGAAGCTGGTGTTCTACATCTTTTGATACACCAACTTTCAGACATTACACTAGCTTCTTTCTCCATTAAGGAGGCAATTTTAAGTTGTTTCAATTCTCCTTGTAAAAAGACTTTCACCATCTCTGAACTATCTGTCCCATTAAACAATCTGAAAAAAACCAAAGCAGGATAGACAAATAAAGATCCAGACCTAAAAGGTCTTGACGATTTTAACAGTACAGGGATTGCTTAGTACTCCTGATATAAAAGCCTCTGAGAAGAACTTTTGAGGTGATGAAGCCCAAATCTCCTTGAATGATGTATTTATTGATACATCTGACCCTCCAGTACTTAAGGTCTTCAAATACTCTGATTAAAATAACTAGTACTAGTAGTAGAAGAAAGATCTTTTTCTTAAACTGTTACAAAGACAATTACTGTTTTGTTTTAGGTAAGAAAATAGTCACCTGTGGTAGGGCTTTCAGATCAGCACAGAGCCAGCTGGCAGCAATACCACGTGTGAGATACAGTGGTAGTGATATATTAAGTAGCTCACATTTTTAAAGAAGTAAACATTCCCCCCTGCCTTTGCCCCCAGGCTCAGTTCTTACCAGTTCCTCACACTGCACAGCTTTTACTCTTTTTGCTGTGTCCAGAGCCGTCTCTCCAGCTTGGTTTACTGCAAAATTAACAATACAGAAAAGAGCAATTCTTTGAGATGTCTTAAGAAGCAATTTATTAAATTTCACTACATGTAGCACAGTAACTTCTAAAAGTGATCAAAAACCTTTATTTACTCTATAGCAGCTGCAGCTCTTTACGATTCCATGCTAAGTGCTCATGCATTTCATGTAGCTTCAGGTGCCTTCTGAACAGCAGCATCTGCTGGGACAGTTCCCAAATCCCTCCTAACCATCCCAGAGGAGAATATAAAGAAAATTAGTAATTTCAATCTCCACTCTACACCTTTGCCAATAAAACTCTTACATGAATAAGCAGGAGAAACAAGCAGGCAGGGTAAAATATCTCAAAAAAAACCCCACTAATCTAAGATTAAAAAAAGAAAAAAAAAAAAGGGTAAATGTTGATCCAAGCAGATTTTACTTTGATTAATATGTAGAGGCTTGAAGCCTTAATTTGAAGACTTTTGAACGAGAATGAATTTAAAACTTTCTAGCTTTGTCTTTATCAAGGCTATAAAATAGTTTACAATTTAAATTAACACCGGATCAGAAAGAAGGCAGTATCTGAGCCCTCTGGAAAGTCCTCTGGCACAGATTCTAATGGAATCTTTCCTAGATGCTCAGTAGCAAGTCTCAATAAACAACACACTTGATGTGGATAAATCCTAGGTAAAATGTTCTCTCACAGTACATCAGTAAATGCCATGGAGATGGAGCAGAGAATGCTCTGCAGCACATCCAGATTGTAAAGTATTTCTGTGGTCAGGAACTGAAAACGATCAAGCTGAGATCTATAAGCATAAATGTCTGTGTGAAACATTACATAGAGAATGCCAGTCAGCAATCCTGGAAAATGCAAAGCAGTCCTCTGGAAAGGGCTATGACTTTGAAAGAATTCAGATCCCTAGAACAAGGATTTCCCTATGGAAAGATCTATCTGAGATGGTTCAATATGAAAAGGAATGAAAGCATAGTACTTCTAAAGTGAACACCCAGATATCTTAAGGACTACATAAATTCCAAACTTTCAATTTTTAAGTATACACCTGATGTTTCAAGGTCTAAAGACTTCATACAGCTTCTATATGAGATCACTCAACAAAACAACAAAAAAAGCACTTTTTGTTTCCTCTCTCCCACAAAATAACCTCAAAAAACAAGACACCAAAAGGTGTGAACACTCCTCTGGCATCTACCTATGAAAGAGTTCAATGGAAGGACCAATGAATTTGCTTAACTTTTTCAGATAGCTTTCCCATTATAACTGCTAAAAAGGTCACATTAAATTCTCTGACTTACAATAGTATTGGAACATATTCTAAGGCTCTATAAAAAGGCAAAGGAAATCAGTGACTTCTGCCACTAAACTATGAACTTCAGTTTATATAACAATTCTTTACCAGGCAGTGGAGGAAAGTGATGGTGATGAAGAAAAAAGGAGCAATAAAATTTCATACCCTTCAGTTTGCATCACCTATTAAAAAAACTTCTCTCTTACATTAAATGACTGAATGTAAAGACTTGCTGATCACACTAAACTCTTGGGCCTACCAAGCTGGGTTCATGGGACACCTTCCTAACTCATCAAACACGTGATCAGCTTTCTCAGATGCCTTTCTACTTCTCTTTGCCAGCTACATGTGTAAGATAGGTGCAATGCTTGCTGTACCTATATCAGTTCATTTTTCAGAATGGCTTACCAAAAGTTTAATTGAAAATAGAATCTCTGTTTGCTCACAGTTAGGGTAATCTCTTGTTTTTTAGATGGTCTCCCTTCCCTAATCAGTGGCAGTGTTGGCTGAGACGTGCTTAGTGAAACCACAGCACCAGCTGCCATTGACATCAACAGAAGAATTAAGTACTGTATCTAAGAGTGGAATTAAACATTTGAAGCATTACACAATATAATCTAGAACTTGTTCTAGATTAAACAACAAACCTAAATTCCAGACAGTTTAAACTGTCTTTACTGAATGTTTCCTTTAGGCTTCTTGACAGGTTCTTCATCTTTCTAACACAGTTTTATTTTACAAGTTTACTTAGCACAGAGAAATAAACAAAAGTGGCTAAAATAATGGAAAGAAATGTTAGGAAATCTATATTTCCTGGTTTTGAATAATGAACTTACCTATATCAATAGTTGGTTTCCCCCTCAAAAGCAATTTCAAACACTCAGGCTTATTATATATACTGCAGTAGTGTAGAACTGTATTACCCAATGCTGTTTGTTTGTCCAGGTTTCCACTAAAAAAAATAAAAAACAATCAAGAAAAGTGTAGGAGCTGTGCTATTCATTCCAGATCTAGCATACCTATAAATAATAAATGCATAATAACTTTACTGGGCAAATATGAAGTAGGAGAAAAAATTTTTTTAAATTAAACATTACTTTCAAAGACTGTTAAGAATGGTTCCAAAGACACTGGAAATACCTGAGTTGTGATTTAAAAGGACTGAGAATCTACAGATATTCATTTGAAAAACTAAAGAAGTGAAACTCAGAGACTCAAACCTAGATCTCTCTAAGATCATGCCAGTTGTTTTCCACCTGCTACTTTACTGGAATTCTTTTTGCAAACATGCTAAATTAACTCAATAGAAATATCTGAAAAATAATTCTGATACAGTTAAAATAGGTTAATAAGTCCTATGCAATCATGGAACTATCAAGAGGGTGGCTGTGAGAATGAACAAAAGAATTGTAAGAGGGAATTTAAGGACAACACATCAAGTTAGGGAAAGATGAGCTGTGCAAAGGGGCTTTTTAAAAACTGTACTTCCTTCAGTTTTCAAGTTCTAAACCCAGTTTTCTCAAAAGCCATTCCTGACATTTTGGGATCAAGAAAGTATTTCCATAAACCAGAAAAGCAAATCTCAGGAGATGAACACTTTTCCCAGTGTTACCCATATTGGACAGAAAGAGCCGAAAGATACTGCTAAACTTGAGACTGACACAAAAATCCACACAGCAGACAGAAACACACACAAAAGCTTACAGCTGTCTGAAGAAACTGTGAAGCTTCATAAGTAAACAAAATAATTCTAAATAATCATCTATAATACACAATCCTTTAATAATACTCAAAATAATATTTTGGCTTCTAAGCATTTTTCAAATCATGATCTGAAATAGCTTGACTATATTACTGGGTTATTTTTTATTTTTTACTTTAATAACACTCTCTTCTAATCAGCATTCACAGTTTTCATTAAGGTTTTTTACTTCTATGAACACATTCTTTGACAACAAAGAACATATCAGCCAATAAACTAGTTGCTGAAAGTTACTAATTAAGAAATTTATGCTCTTCCATACCTTTAATACAATTTATTAACTATTGGAACATCTTTTTCAAAGTCGATCCAGCATCTCTTCATAATTTTCTGAGAAAGATCCTTGTTTACTCTTACAATTCCTTTGCATGTGTCCTGTATTTGGCACATTTACCTGCCATCCCTCCTGTACCTGAACTTTTTGTTTGCATTGCTTCATATTGTTATGTGCTCTAAATCAATGCTCACTTGTGCACTACAGAGTTTTTTCTTTCATCTTATTTTAGGTAACTGCTTTCAGTGTTTTTAATCTACACATTTTTCCCTCTCTCTACTCATCAGGAGCACAGAAGTCAACTCAAAGGTGCTAAACTATTCTTTTTTGAAACATATTTAAGGAGAAAGGTTATAAGTGATGAGCAAATACTGTCCAAGGCACTGCCAGGATAGCTCTGAACATACACATTTTTCATGTACAATTTAATGAAAAGTTAGCAATCCATACCAGTTTTGTACAAGGAAGTCAACCAGATGCAGAGAGGTTTGGTCAGCAGTCCGGACTGCTAAATGAAGTGCTGTTTCACCTGGCTCCTAAACACATGTAAATAGAAGTTAGATTTCAGTCTTATTTCTGAAAAGCATGTATGTCAGACCTATGACACACATGTCATTCACTCTTTACAAGTCTTTCAAAAGAAAAATATTAGGAAATTATGATAAAATGATTATTGTCTTTTTTTATCCCTAAAAGACACCATGTGCTTCAAAGAAAAGGGCATCACACTTTCTGAGATCTCAGCTTTCCCAAACCAAGCTTTCACTTTTCCCAGTTGGATGGAACAATCCTGAGGAGCCTTTAGCCATTTTAGCTACAGGAACTGAAAGGGATCCTGTCAAGGAATACTGAGTAAGTTTGCAGTACTTGTTGCTTTACAACAGACAGCCTGGTGAGCACCAAACAAAGTCAAAATATAATTTCCTACCAAAACAGCATCACAAAAATCACAATCCCACATACAACAAATTTCTTACAGACTTGCAGAACAGCTGAGGTTGGACAGGACCTGTGAAGGTTATCTAGTCCAACCTCCCTGCCCAAGCAGGGCCATCAAGGACCAGTTGCCCAGGACTATGTCCAGACGGCTTTAGAATGTCTCCCAGGACAGAGACTCCATATCCCTGGACAACCTATGCCAGTCTTTGGTCATTCTCAAAAAAGAAAATGTTTTTTTGATGTTCAGAGGGCACCTCCTGTGCTCCTGTGTGTGCCATTGCCTCTGGTCCCATCACTGGGCACCACTGGCTGCTTTCCCCCCTGCCTGCAGGTATTTCCATACAAGGATGAGATGCCCCTGAGCCTTCTCCCAGCTGAACAGCCCCAGATCTCCTGGCCTTTCCAGGTGCTGCAGATTCTCAGACACGTTTGCAGCCCCTCAGAGTATTCTCTCCAGCTGTCCACGACTCTCTCGTTGTGGGGTGCCCAGAGCTGGGCACAGCACTGCAGCTGTGGCCTCACAGTGCTGAGGGCAGGGGAGGATCACTGTCCTGCACGTGCTGGCAGTGCTTCCATGTGCCTGGAGTACCACTGGCCACCTCTGCCACAGGGGCACACTGCTGGCTCACCTCGGTGTCCATCAGGACCCCTAGGTCTATTTAGGCAGAGCTGGGTGGTTCCCAGCATATATTTAGTGCATGGGGTGTTTCCTCCATATATATAGAGTTTCTCCTTGTTGAACTTGAATTGAATCATACTTTATTTTCTATACATACCATATGCATTAATGCATTGACATAGAAACAGAAACGCTGTTTAATTCCATTTAAAATTTGCACAAGAAATTAATCTAAATTTAGATTTCATTAATTCCTATTGATCATAAAGTACATTTAAAAAGGCACATTACAGTATATATACTTAGAATTAAAGTCCTAATTAAAAAGCTATTATAAAAGTAAACATCGGAGAATTTACAGAGAAGAATGCTGCTATAAATGTCCTAACTGCAAGCTACATTTCAATTGGTGCTCATACCTTTCTAGATATCACTGCCTGTAATAGCTGGGAAGACTGAGGAGCTAATTCTGTGGTAACTGCTGTGGATGACAAATACAGAAAGCTGACCTTGCAGTCAGAGAATTTGTAATGAGCTTCCATGATAAGCACTCTGTGCTCAAGTGCTGAGACTATACTGAACTTATCCCTTTCACTGAATACAGACAGGCACTGTGTCCTTTGCCAACTTAGCTGTTTTCACACAACTTGTTGAAAATATTCTCTGACATTTCTCCAGGTTGGGTTCAAAAGTGATGGGAGGAAACTTGCTGAGCAAGTGGTTACATGGCATTGATTATCTATAAAATCTGGTTACTTTGCTCATGATTAACATTTGTCCATGGATAATTAAGGTCAACCTAGACCAATTTTTCCAAAAACTGTTACTGATTTCAGAAGGAAGATCAAGTACTCAGAACTTGATAGAACAGACACAAACACACACACACACACACACACACACAAAATAATCTTCCTGGTTGAAAGAAATTGAACTTCTGTAAATGTCTTATCAGATTTATTCTTTCCTCATCTACAGCAAACAGAGACTTGCAAGCAATCAGTAATGTGTTCCTTCAGCCACTATTTTAAAAGCAGGTATGATACTTGTATGTGGTACCAGGTGATCCTGGGCTATCAAGCCAAGTCCCCCTTCTCTGGGACTTTTCTAAAGGAGGCACACTGCAGGACAGGTGCTTTTAAACACATTATAGTTGCACCAGAACAGTGTATGATATCACTATTGAATTTCACACCCCCTTAGACCAATTAATGACAAAAGATAAAGTATTCTTTTCCCTCTCCAAGTGTTGCACCAAGGATGCCACATTAAGGAAAGGAAGAAAAACCCACCATTTTCATACGTTATTTCTCTTGTTTTATCATCTAAAGTAGCAGCCCCAGATCCTGGGTATTTTACAAACACATATGATTTAAAACAATCATTGTTTACCTGATAAGCTTACCTGTCCAGGCTCCAACAGTGGCTCCATTAGCTCTACCCCCTCTGCATAGACTTGAATTAGTGCAAGTAAATCCCTGGATTTGACAGCCTCAAGTAATTCACTCAGTTTAGCTGCTGCAGATGCACAAGTCTTCCTAGAGAACTTATGATCTACATATTTAGCAGTGATAAATTCTTTACGTGCAGTCCTGTGGGGTGTGAAAATGGAGCTTGCTTTAGAAATTTTTAGAAAAATAGGTCAATGATTATAATTTAAAATCACCTTGTCTAACTTGGAAGCTGAGGAGGGAAACAGAAACCTATCTGATAAAAAGTGTGGTTTTTATTGTTACACTGCATGTCTTTCTTGCAAACAAGCCCAAAATATGGAACATTGTCAGTTTTATCCTGTCTTCTTGTTATATACAAACATTTCTCTGATTGTGGAGACTAAGACCAAAGAAAAAACACAGCTAGTGCCATTTAGTCCACTGTGTTTATCATCTGAGGGTTTACTACAAAACTCAAAACATTCCAAGAGTCAAAGTGAAACCCAAAATAAGAGTTTTATACACAGAGAAGCTGAGGTAGCTGAAACGGGGCTGTATGACTGGAGACTGAACTTCTATGAAGCTCCACAGTGGGAGTAAAAACCTCCAGGCTTCTGCCATCCTAACCTTCCCCTGGCTTGGTTACTGTTTAACCCACTTTGCATCACAGATATATTCCACAGTAAACGTCAGAGTTAAACAATTCAAAACTTACATATCACTTGATGGACTGGGTTTAGGTGAAGGACTAGGTAAATTCCCTTCCATAATATCATTAAAACTAGTATTTCCTACATTCTTGGCCAGCTGCAATAAGAAAAAGAATAAATGAAGGTGAGGACTTTTGGGGTCTAGCAGCAACCTAAAAACTGGACTATTATTGCGCACTTCCACTATTAATAAAAGATGGAACACACAGGACAGCGAAGTTAAAGCACAACAACTACATGTAACTACAGAGGAATTTAAAAAAAAAGGTAAATTTTGTTATGTCAGAACGTGTACAATAGACTTCACAGTCACAGAATTATTTGCACATCAAGACAATCTACCTTCAACACAAAACCAGAATGAGGAAACAGCAGCATGAACACTGAAATGGTGCTAGTACACTGATGAGGAAGCTGCTCTGGGAAAGAAGCTCAGGCCTGTTGAAGATCATGCTTAGTAAAATTTGATTTAAATAAATAGTAACTTTGCAAAAAATCTCAATATTTCAAGAAGAGAGCAATATATGAACCTATACCCAAATCCAGATCTGCCTTACATCTTCTCTCAATGTTCCCATATAAAATTTCTGTAACAAGTGTCTTCTTTCAGGCCAAACCCAAACACAGCTAGGGAGATAAAACTACTGCAACAGTTTATTTTTGATTTGTTCCTATTTTCCCTTCGTTTTTTTTTTTCTTTTTTCTTTTTTTGGGTAGTCTCACATCAGATTCCTTTCATAACTTCAACATTATATGATTTCATATATCAAATTAAGATTCCTCCAACATTTTTCTTTCAGAATTAGCAACAGTCATTCTCCTTTGCCAAGTCAAATTAGCTTCATGTTTCAAATTTTGTGAGCTTTTAGACTGCCCTGATTTTGGGTCAAGACCAGCTATTGTGAGAGGAAGTTCTGATGGCACTGATTACAATGGATGTCAACACTCATTCTCCAACACCTCAGGACATGAAATAAGAAGTGACAAGAGCATTAATAATATGCAATAATACATAAACATGCACCTGTAAAATATCTACAGAAACGTGAATGAGAAATTCTGCAAAACACATTCCATGAAAAAGATTAACAGTAAATTGTACATTTCGGTGCTTCCTACATATAAGTCAACATTTGATTAAAAAAACCCAATATAAATTAAAGAAACTTACCAAGAGTTCAGATGTTCCTAATTTGTCTAATTCCAAAGACTGGATTCGAGAAATATGGACACCCATTTCTCTGTGTATTCCAGAACACTCAATGCAGGTTAAAATGCCCAAATTAGTTGATAGCCATGTTGGATCTGTAGAATTGAAAAACAAAGTATTTAATCAAAGTCCAAGAAAGATTTTCAATGGTGGTAAGAAATGTATTCTGAAATTATTCCTTATTTAATGTTTTAAAGAATAGAAATAAACTAAGAATATTCCATACTTTTCTTCAAACTTGAGTGCAAATTTAACCACTACCACAAAAATTGCAACCAATGGAATGAAGTTTCTGAGATTTAAGAACAGTCCTAAAGGCAGTGAATTTAGACTTACTAATTCATACTGAATTAATGTATTTCAATACATTTAGGATTTGTTTCCTGTAAAAATTACTTCCTGTTTTTAAAAGTAACATATCTCCTAAATTCGACAACCTCTGAAGTTTTAAAATTTAATTCTTAAACTTTAAATAGTCCTCTATAAAAGATTAACCATAGCACTTTACAGAATGTAAAGCAGCAGCATGTTGTAGAAAATTTGAGGAATGCTGGCTAGTCCAGGAAAAAAAAAAATTAAAAATGCTGTAATGGAGGAGATCTGCATGTAATGCTAGAATAGATTTTATACTATCAATGCTACATAAGAAATATGACCAGTTCTTAAGGAAAAGAAAAAGTTTCAGACATACTTTGTGCACATACATGTCTTCAAATTAATCTCTTCCTTGACCTTAAATAGTAACTGCTGAAGCATTAAGCCAAGAGTTTTAAAGCAGCAAGCTGGAGTACAGAGGTGAAGCTTAAAACTTTACTACAAATTAAAAGATGAATGGGAACTGTAATCTGAAGTTTCTACAGCTTTACATAATGAAATAATTGAATGAACCAATTCCAGGATTTGACATAATTATATCCCAGGTTGTAATTTTCTCTAGCTATTTCCCATTTGGATCAGTTCTGCATCAGCAAGCATCTGCAAGATACACATGATCTACTCAGTTCCAAATGAGCATCACCTTCTTGAAGTGTCTCTTTAGATGAGAAAGCTGCAACAGCTGCCAGCTCCCACACCAGCTCAGGGTACTGTGACCAGCTGCCTCTTGTGAAGCTCTGAGTGACGCATAACTGACCTGTAACTCTGTACTTCTGAAGATATTATCTGATAGGATTTCAACTCTGGGTCTCATGCTTTGCACAAGACTACTTATTCCACCTCTGAATACTTCTGATAGTGGAATTCCAATAGTCTCATGCCAAGATAAAGCCCCAGAGTAAGATCCTGGCCAGGTCAATTTTTCCACAATCATTGTCTAAATATTACTCACTTCTACTTAGTAGCATGCACAGGATCAGTGATGCCAAGCAACTTCCATTCAAGTGCAACAAGCATCTAGACACAGTGCAACAAGAACAGTTCAAACTCCAGAGGGGCTTGAACTGCTGGAAGTAAGCACAGACAACACACAAAAATATTTTAGTGAATTAAACGGAACTGACGTAGTAAAGTCATATTTGTTCTTTTAAAAACAGGTTGAAGACTGAGAAACATCACTTAGAAAATTAGTTTGCACTCTACAAACACTTCTTTAAAGAAATTGCTTTGCTCCCAACAAGAAGTTGATGACATGAACAAATGGAGATACCTGGTGAGCCACAATCACAACAGACTTCATTTCCGGGTAATCTCTGTATGTCATCAATAATGGCTTTTGTCAGATCCTCTAAACTGTTTTCACCTGTGCTCTGCTCTCCACGGAATGCCATATTTAATGCTTCTTCTTTGCTGTTAGTCAATACTGATATCCATCTAGCACAAGATAAAGACCTGAATGAAGATCTGCATTTGCAAATACAAGTTAATCTACAAACTGTAGAAATCTTGCCAGGAACAAAATATTAGTGGGACTACAGGGAAGGACTGTACTGTGGGAGAGACTGAGGAGGGGGAAGAATGAGAGACAAAAAGGAAAGATTTGAGAAAAGGTGAGTAAGAATGAGAAGAGACAAACAGTCTTAATTTTAACATCCCTTTGGTGAACAACTTTAAAGTCAAGTTCTCAGGTTTCTCAAATAAGCAGAAGTTTCGGAAGAGAAAGGGGGCAATTAATCTCCTGTAAATTTAACTGCTTTAAAATGTGCCCAAAATCTTCCTGAGGTCGGTTATGGAGAAAATGATACCCCCTACTTTCTCCAGTGTGCATCCTTCTCTTCACAGAGGAAACAGCAAGAACCCAGGTGAATGTGTTGATGTCTCATTGTCTTTTAAAATGCAGGTCTCTGTGCACTAATCAGAGTCAGCCTGTAATACCCAAATTAATGACAATCGCCATAGCAACCAAGGCACTAAGGAAGAGAGGATGACAGGAGAGCAACAGCCAACATAAAATTTTAGGAGCAACAGTTGAGTGCAACAAATCAAGACCTTTTAATTATATCTCAGGCACTATTTCCTCCCCTCCCAATCACTGTGCAAGTTGTTGTCTACACAACGAAGTTTTAATTAAAACCAAACAAAACCTACTCTCAGTAGCTGCTGTGCTACATGTGGAAGTAAAGAGGAGTAAGCAGTTCCACTAAGGACAAGCATATTGCAGATTAAGTGTTGCTAATTTAGAAAAGGGGCAAGTTAAAAAGAAATCCTCACAGGTACAGTGATTTTAGATGATTTTAGATCTACTGCAAATAATTATTTTTTTTATGCAGAAATATTTTGAATTAGCTGTATCCTCAATGCATTTCTTGTTTACAATGCTAAGATTGTCTGCAATCATCAGTCTTCTGAAATAAGCAGAAATTGTTATGGTAATCCAAACAAACTAAGAGAACTTCAGATTGAAATTAATAATTTCTCACTGAAATAACAACAAAAAGATCAACTTTAAAGGATTTCAGAGGGAAATTTATGTATGTAATCTTAGAACACAGACTCAGAGCCTGAGCTAAAATATGGGCACTCTATATTATATACTTCATGTACATACATTTTTTTTAATTTTTATATGCAGAAGATAATCTAGGAACTTGTGCTTAAAATGCTTTTAAAAATTTGAAAAATTAACCTTAAAATAAAAGAGAAATTGGAGGTCTTGAGCACAAATTTGCTCCATAGTTTACATGCTGAAAACAATAAAGGTACATTAATCTTTCTCATTACATGAGAAGAACTCACACTAGAGGGCATTCTTCTGCAATTTTAATGATGAAATTCAATGTTATTAAAAAAATAAGAGGCAGTGGTGTCTTGTTTCTAATATTATATCAATATTTGGTTAAATACACAGAGTAATACAATAATTTAGCTCAAATATTTATTCAGACTTTTGTTGACTATTTCTTTCAGCTTTGATTAGTTTGTTAAAAAGGCAGAATTTGAATAAAACTCAACTAAGCAGTAACAATAAAAAAATATTAGATACATTTAAAACGAACACAACAATTAAAACAACAACTGAGCCAGCTGTTAGTTTGATACAGATTTCCTTACTACGAGCATCTAAACTGTCAGATGTCAATCATTATTTTGGTTGTGTTTGCTCAGGCAGAAGGAACCTCTGTCCAAAACTGTCACTGGGTCACCCTTGAGTCAGAGCAAGAGGCACCACAGTGGCAGTTCTTCCCTGACAAGCACAAGGACAGCCATGCTCTGAATGACTGGTGCTGTTCATTGAGAAGTGCCCAGCTGGTCACCAGGCCTTCCTGGTAGGCTGCACACTCAAAAATAAACAATTCAAGTCAGCAAATATGGTATGTTAATTAAATGTCAATAGTTTATAAAACTCCTTCCAACTGGTCTTCTTCTCTTTTTCTTATCTGTGCTAGTCTTTTTTGTTCTTTCTTTATTAAAAAAACCCATGCATTTGCTTTATTTCACAATACTGCCAGAGCCAAATGAATAGTCAAAAACCTTCTGGTAAGACTTTGCAGTGTTCTTTCAAGTGATTTAAAAATTAATCAAGTCTTACAGAATTGCTTTGTCTTCTTGTTTTAGGACAAATGGAAATGGCCTTAAGCTGTCCAAGCAAAGGTTTAGATTGGATATCAGTAAAAAAAAAAAATCACAAAATGGGTTTTTAAGCACTGGAACAAGCTGCCCAGAGAAGTGGAGGGCTTTAAAAGTGTGGATGGGGCACTTGGGGACATGGTTTAATTGTGGGCTTGGCAGAGTTTGATTAATGGTTGGACTCAATGATATGAAGGTCTTTTCCAACCTAAGCAAGTCTTCGATACTATTCTACCTAACACAATAAACAGGTGGTCTAATCATCTCTTAAACTTGTTTTTCTGAATATCAATTTCTGAATAAGCAATTTCTTATCATGCTTTAAGGCATTTTGTTTGCTGGAAATTCAGTTTTGAAGAAATAAGGCTAAACAAAAATCTGACATCATAGGTGCCTCCAGGAAATAGAAGTTGGTTAATCTTGCACGGACCAGACTGTCACTCAGGTTTCTCTTATTTTTCTTCAGTATTTCCAAGTCAATAAAAACCCTCCCCCAAGAATAAGAACTAGTCTAATAGTTGGGTTTTTTTCTTCATTTTGCAGAAAAAAATTATCTGTCTCTTCTGACAATCACTATTGCAACACTGTTGTTTCCAGGTAAATCCATAATCAGAACAAGAATAGCATAATGTTTTTCAAATATTGAGATATAACTTGTTTTGTATGGAAGAAGCATCAGATAGTATCGATGCCTTCCAACTCAACCTTGTCAAGGCGAAAAACATCTGAGGACTGTTGCTAAAAACTGGACTGAAGTTAGATGTCTGTTTCTCCGTAGAAAACTTTCTAAATCTAACTTTGTTTATAATCCAGGCATTTCCTGCAGGTAAGGATATGCTCTTGACCTTCAAAAAGAGGGTAGAAAAGAACCCAAAGCTCATCACCAGAGTATGATTAACCCTATCCACAACTATAAAAAAAGCCAGTAAGCAACTATTATTGCATATGTTAAAATAATCAGGTTACTTTTCTTACAATCTACACATAAATATATATTTATACACACATACAGAAACACACCCCACTTCCCCCTATAAACTGTACTTTGTCTACCAGAGAAACTGATAATCCACTGAGAACTTAAGGACTGTCAATCAGTAATAAAAGGCCAACCAACAGCTGCCTGGATAAAAATGAAGAAAGGCACTGGCCTGAAGGAAATGTTTGAGGGGAAGCAGTAATAAACCTGTAACAGAATGTAGGCTTCAGTGCTTTGTATGTATGTTTTTTTCTTAAATCTCCTTTTAACAAACATTATTATTGTTATTAATATTATGCAGTTTGAGGAGCTATTTATGGAAGCAGTGCAAAATGATCACTAGGAAAATGTATGCAAGGTCAGTTAAACTGTAATAAAAAGAAATGCATCTTTTATCTCTATTTGATGTGAGTCTGTAAGGGAGGTGATTTGAAAATCTATTTACACATTTATTTTTCCATTGGTTCACAAAGTAAAAAGGACAGAACAGAGGCAGCACTAAACTGTGTGGACAAAGCACAAGAGGAAAGAAGAGGCACACCTATACCAGTCAGGAAGAAATTGAAACAAAAGGATGACAACTTTAACTGAGGAGTTACATCAAGTAGCTCCTGCAGAACACCTTAAATCACTAAGGTTGGAAGTCCAAGGGGTGCTATTCCCACGACACCTCAGAGAATAAAGATTTTTAGGGCCCACTAAGTGGCTGCACAAGAAAAACAGAATGTTTGGTTGCATTGCAGTTTCTCATCAGCACATTCCCACCCATTCAAGGGGGGCAGCAGAAGGGGAGGTGCTGAACTCCTCTCTCTGGTGATCACCACTGGGACATGTAGAAAAGGAAGGAAGCTACATCAGGTGAAGTTCAGATGGGACACCAGGGAAAGGTTCTTCACTGAGAGGGTGGTGGGTTACTGGAACAGGTTCCCTGGGGAAATGGTCAGGATATCAACCCTGTTCATGTTCAAGGAGCATCTGGCTAATGCTCACAGTCACATGATTTAGCTGTAGGCAGCCCTGGGAGGAGCAGGGAGTTGGGCTTAATGATCCTTATGGGTCCTTTCCAACTTAAGATACTCTAGGATTCCTTATTCCAATGCAAGTAATTTTCTCAGCCACTTGACTTTAGAGTGATAAACAAAACTTTAGTGCTTCTAACAGGAAATAAAACCAGCCTGGAATTTCAAAACAGTCCAACAGGCAGCCTGCTAAACTATATTTATTGAGCTGCCTCTCAAAGGAAGGATATTGCTTATTTATTCTTTCCCTACTTTGCTCATGTATTAAGACAAAAAAACCCCAAACAAACCACTTTACCTTTTAAACCAACTAACACAATAAAAATAATTTATGGCAGAGTAGCAAAAACTCATAACCCATCAGAAACAACAGTATTTTCTTCTCGACTAAGAAAATTACTGGAATAATTAAGTTCCAGGATGAATACAGTAGTCATGATTAGCAAGTCACCTTTACACTGTCAGAGCCCACATAAGGCTGTGGAAGACCAGAAGGAAATAATGGCACAACAAAGAATTCTGCAGCCCTTTTATTTCACCCGTGAGTCCCAAGGCTGAGCTGTCAGTGCCACTGCCACCCATCACTAGCAAACAAGTGAAACACCCTACAAACATTCTCTGTACTTTTAAAATACACATGGAGCAAAACAGTCTTCCACTAGAATGTGGATATTTAAAGAAAGAATGAGGAAGCCTTTGCTGTCCTCTTCAGAAGTAACTTTTTTCCTTGAACTGTTGTGTGTTGAGCATTAGACAACATGCACAACATGTCTGGTGACAAAGGAAAAACCAGCAGTATGTGGTTCTCAGGAAATAGTTCTGATGCAGCAGGAAGAAAGATTGTTTTATAGGAAATAATCTGGTTGGAAACATGCACAATTGAAGTAAGCTCCTGTATTCTGAAGTGCACAAATGTACTTTGCTGTTATTTCTAGGTCTACATAAGAAAAAATGTATTGCCTGTACATATTTTCTATGTGTCATATGGAAATCTTTCATCTATTTATTATCTTTAATTTCAAGGAAAGGTAGGATCAAGAGGAAAAAAAGTAACTGCAGAACAGGATTGACAGAGAAGATTTGTGAAGAATTTAAAATTATTTCATTTGAATCTTAATAATCTGATCTACAATATCATACCAAGCACTTGACACAAACCATGTACTGGCAGGATACACAATCTAAATGGGGTTTTGGTTAGTTGGGTTTGGTTTAGCTTTGTTTTTAATGTTACTATGTTTTAAAACAGCTCTGTAGTGTGACACAAAATATTCTTAACAGCAGAAAAAAAGAGACAGTAAGCACTACTTATGCATCTGCTGAGAAAATTATTTCCACTGTTATGTGTGATTTTATACATCTCTATTGGCAAAATAAACTTGAAAAATGTAAATGTTCTTACGCTACGTATTCCTGTTCATCTTCTGCTTGGAAGTGGTATGTTCTGTTATCTGAAATAAAGAAATACATCTTTTCATTTGGCACATGATAAAAGTTAATGTGTCTACGTATTTGGTACTAAAACCTATTTGGCAGCTAAAGCCTTCAAGAGCAATTTCTCTTAAAAGGTATCAATAATCCTTTATTCATAGCTATGGGTAACAATTCCAAAAAAAAAAAAAGAAAAAGGAAGATGAAACACTAAATTTTGATTCACACCAATTGTAGGTATTTCAAAAGTTTTAAGTTTTAAAATAGTAAAGAAAAATAAATATATGGATCAAATTTTACCCTTTCAGAAGTCAAAACTGAACCATAATTAGAAGAGGGCAAAATTAATTTGTTCCTTTTATATAGTTTTTGCCTCCAGTGGAGTCAAGGACATTATTTTTACTAACCAACAAATGAGACATGAAGTGGCTATTATCTGCCACAGTCAAAGGTTTCCTAGACTGTGCTTTTCAGTATAGAATGTTGGAAGTGTTTGTTGATGCAAAGCCTGTATGCAAAGCCTGAAAACAGTAAGTTGACTCATCACCTTCAAAAGAGTTTTTAAAACCAGACTGGATACAAAAACCTTCTGCACAAGACCAAAATGGGAAGACGGGAAACCACAGGAGCTTTAATGCTGAGAAGGCAAGGCAGTACCAATTCTCAGACAAACAGAAGTGTATTTTTAATGTAGGATAAGAGAGAAAGAGAAATTGGGTTTCATTGACTTCCTCATTCCCTCAAATAGCACTCCAAAAGCGGAACAATGACTGAAAAATATAAAGCCAAAGGTCTTCTCCCTCTCCTGGTGGATATAGCTAATGCATGTTCCAGTAAGCTGTTAAACATCTTTCTGAACTTAGGGAGCAGCACATTTGCTGCATTTCATGGCTTGTCACAAACAAACAGTATTTATGTCACACCTACACAGAGAAAAGGTTCTATATCCATTTGTCCATCATCAGAACTAGAGGCTCTGAGCACTCCTGAGGCACTGGCTGTGTATGGATAGACATGAACTTTGGGCTAGCCTTGTGTTCCACTCAAAGCATCTTGCAATGGCATTTTCAGAAATCCCACGTAATGCAAGATGGTGCTACAGTTGCTACATACGTGATATTAGATCAAAGGACTTCTTATCTTCAGCATTTGGCTTCACCTGGCAGGTCAATAAATTCAGTTTAGCTGGTTGCCTGTTGGACTAAAAAGAAAATTTATTTTACTTTAAAAACGTATTGATTTAGGATTATTTTCCCTTTCTGGGGAGTGGGCATGTATGATACTATTTAAAGCTTGGACATGCAAAAATATCCACCCTCAAAAAGCTGGAGACCAGCAGCTCTTGGTCTGACTTGGTCTCTCAAAATGGACACATTGCTAAATCTAAACAAAATTCAAATCTTCATGGCCACACTTTATCTGAAAGAGATGAAATCCCCACCCCTGCTAATTAACAATATACTAATATTAATATTTTTTTATTGCATTTCATCAACAATGGCAAAACTATAATGCAGTTTTTCATTACAGCATGCCCATATTCCAAGTTTACTCCCATTTTAAATAAATCAAAGATATAACTTTAAAAGTTTAAAATGGAAAGTGGAAAGCTGAAGATCTGGAGTTTCAGAACTCAGAATAAATACCTATACCAATATTCTGTGCTGTAATTAAGTCACTTAAGACACAATAACTAAGTGTATCTTTGAGGTATTTTGGGTTATACAGGCAGGAAATTTTAGAAATTGATGTCTGCCAGTGAAATTTGGGACAAAGGGGGAAAAGGGGTGAGGAAATGGGACCATCTCCTTTAACAAGAGCAGCTCCTGTGCTTGTTTCTAACAAGGTCATGTCATACTCCCACAAGGCAGTTCTAGCACTACCTCCACCATGATCAAATTGGAGCTACTTCATGACTGATCACTCCTACGAAAATCCTAGATTTCCTGATTCCAAGAAGCAGGATGATCTGATTTCACTGTGATCAAAACTTCCCAGCATTTCAAACTTTTGATTGAAAGCACTCAAAATACCGAACACATTCATTTATCTGTCAGACTCTAACCTAATATCAAATACTTCCCAAGTTTCCAAAATACACACTTCACATATATACCATGAAAATCCTTATAAGCAAATCCATCTGAAGTATTAATTGGGAAGTCTGTTCAATATATTTGCCATTTTCTTTTAAAACTACTGATAAATTAATTTCATAAGCTACAAAAAGTAGCATCCTTTTTGCAATAGCAGATCAGCAGCAACAGATTCACCAGGGAAGGATAATGTTAATTTATTATTATCATATAAATGTATAAAAACAACTTACCGTTGCATGTGATATGGTAAGAATTCCATTTTTAACAGTGCACTTCCTTCTTTGCCATACTTTCCTTAACCTACATAAGAATATCATACCAAGTTCAGTAACCAGACCTGACTTCAAAACACGTTAATTTCATCATCATTTTGAGATGATTAGTTTTAAAAAACAAACACATGCAGTCAAAATTTTACTAAATGCCTCACCAAAAGAAACTTTGAGATTCATGACAGATCATAATCATCTTTTAGACAGTTATAAAGACAATAGCTTTCTTTTAACTATTATTTTATTTTTTTATGCTTGTTTGTCATGCTTTTTATATTTGGTGTATTAAATTTAGTTCTGTGTTCAGGTTTGTACTTGTGGCACATGCATTAGGAGAATGTTCCTGAAGCAACCACAGTAGAAAGTAATTAAAATTAGAGCATGAGCATAGTAATAATTTTCACAATTATGTGCTACCAGAACATACCCATCACTCTTCTTTAAAAGATAACCTTTCTTCTCACTGCCATATTCCTTATTCCCCTGAAGCTGATGCATACTGTAACCCCCTTGCCTGCTCTGCGAATCCTGAAAAAGGGAAAAACAACATTAATGTTCTCCTGATGTGCACAGTAAACTTTCCTAACCTTTAAGCCTATTTTTTCTTCTCTACAACATCACAAATTAATAAAGATTAAAAAAATGAGAGAGAACTCCTACAGTCTCTTTTACATTCATAGGAGAGCTTGCTTGTACACCATGTGATCTTGAACTAGATGCATGTTCAAGATTTAATTACTAGATTAAGACTTTGATGCAAATATGCATCTCAAAACAAAGACTTTTAGAATACAGATATTTATTATTGTAGAATCTTGTAACCAAAGAGCAAAAGGCTAAGATAAAAATTCAAAAAGAAAAGAACAGAATACAGCATGCATATATATTTAGGAACACATATACAAACAAAGACAGATACTAATATTCACTATCTTTTTTTCAAATTAAAAATATGTATAATTCATGAGTTTAGTGAATGAAGTCAGCTGAAATAACTTTTGGCCTGATCTAGTGAAACAATTAAGTGAAATGGATTAACTTGTTACAAGCACATCAGAAAAAAAAACTCCCCAAAATTCATTAAAACATTGACTTACTCTCCTAGACTTCGATCACGAAAGGCAAAAGCAATAGAGGAAAGAGAAAGCAAATAATTTAAAACAAGAATTATTATTTATTTAAAAAAACATGTTCATTGAACATAAATTTTATAGCCCCCACTGTTAAAACAATGTTTCCCCTTTCTAAAGACACTAATAGAGAAAAGGCAAGAACTACATTTTTAGGCATATTGGTGTTTTTTCTCATCAAGTAACAAAACATCATAACAAAATTCCAGGCAACTTGTCATATATGACACTGGCTTCACAAAGCAGCTAAGTTGACTCCAGGATCAAATTTTAATATGTCTTCCAATCTTTATAATCTTTCAATTGCCTGAAATAAGTTATATTGTATCCTCAACCACTGGGTCTAATTCTGAATTTCCATAGGAAAAGATCAGGCCCAAAGTTAACTTTCAATTTTTTTTTGCAAGTGTATGCAAAAAGCTGTAATTAAGGGCACATTGATTTGGTTTTAAATTAACTGTGAAACAATAACCTGCAAAAAATTTGACAACATGCCACCAAAAAAAAAAAAAGAGAAGTTAAATTACTCCCTTGTCAATAACCTTTCCTCTTTAACACATAGTTTCTTACTACCACAATCAATATATACTGAAGATTACTCCCTCTTGGTTTATTCAGATGTTTACAATTGTTTTTCATTTTGTAACAAGTTTGCCACAGGGTTTAGAGAAGTGTTTTGGTAGAACTGGCAGTTGTGGCTGGAAGCAGCACAAAGGCTGCTGCAAGCTGGGGGCTACCAGCAGTGCTCACACCACCACAATCAGCAGCTCATTTGTTAAAAGCAAATTTCAAATCCCCATTGGAATTAAGGTCCTGATGGTATTAGCATAGGAAAGAACATAAGATATAGCTCTTGTTGCAAATAGCATATCACAGGGAGATTTGGGGAAATAAATCAAAATGTAAAGAAATAGTTGACAAAACAGACAAAAAACATGATTCTGAAGGTTAGCTATATTCAACTTAATGCTGTTAAGTTACATTTGTAGAAATAATTAATAGACAAAAATAGGGAACAGAAGCCTGTGTTAAAGGCCCTGTTTCCTTTAAAATTTAAGCTTCTTAGGATATGAGCATTTTGCAACACACAAGATCAGATGCTTTACACAATTAAAATGACACTAGTATCCATTAAAATACTTTTCCCAAAAGCCATAAACCACAGCAATTTTCCAAAATTCAATCATTCTTGAACCACGTAACAGAATCTGCCCCAGCTTGACATGAGGACAGCACAGTAGTGGCCACAAGAGACACTGCACGTAACAGAGCCAATGTCAATGGTGCTTCCTGCAACAAAGCTGCAGCACTGGCACTGCTGCCCAGCACCGGGTTCAAACACAGTCAAGATGTGCTTTTCCAGGAAGCAGGTAATTGCAGTGATTACAGTAATATTTTTTTCACTGATGAAAGGACAGGTATGCCAGAAAAATGTGTAAGGTCATTATACATGCCCATAATGCTAAATGAACACCTTGAACAAGTGCAACAGGGAAACGGGAGTTGCATTATGAGACCTCGAAAATGTCAGGATGTGTCACTTATCTCACAGCAGCTCTGAAGAGGTTAAAGGTGGCAGATTTTACAATTGGGACAGGAATCACTAGTTTCAACTTCCTTCTCCTGGTCAAAGAAACTTATAGCTACAAACAACCAGGGCCTCAATTTTATTATTTCAAACTGCTTCCCTGCCAAAGAAATGTTTGGTAAGAGTACTTCTGATTTTTTACAAATCCACTGGAGAAAATCCCATTCATGTCATGTTCCTCAATAATTCCATTAATCCATAAATTTTCCAATGATTAGATTACAATGCACTAATATAAGTGGGAAAATGTATACTTAATCATAATCCACCAGGCCATCTGTCACAATAATAAAGTCCAGCTCTATGTACTTGAAGAGTTGGATATACACAATGATGGAGGCTGACTGGTGAAAAATCAGGCCATGTGTCTTAACCAAGGAGTCACGAATGTTGCCATGCTGCTTCAGGATTAAACTCTCAATACCTAAGTAACACATTGTTTATCGAGCTCCTCAATACTTGCCAGCATCATTACACTCCAACTCACGTCACATAGCAGAATTTCATGAGTCAAAGTCCTCATGTTGATTTTGAAAGAGAAACTTGAACATCAATGTGATCAAATGGTTATTTTATCAAAAAAGCAGATTCTTTCATTACAGCATTTCTCTCTCTCTCCTGTGATTTGCCTGGACATCTGAGAATCACAGTACTGCTCCTTTTTCTTCTAAGATACAATTTCAATTCTCTTCAAACCAAACACTTTATTTTTATATTTATAACTTTATATACATATATTATATACACATATACACACAGTTTTTCAAGAGTTCTAGAATCTGCCTGCACTGTAATTACAGTCAGAACAGTGGCACAGTTTATTTTGGTTATGCCTGTGAAGATATTTTATTTCAACATGTATTCAAGTTTCAAAATTTTACTTCACATTGATATTTGACTTTACTTGTATATTTTAGATGAGGTTACTTTCCACTAAAACACAGTATTTTTGCTACACATCCAGGAAATAAGTAACCAAAAATCCAAACACTATATTTCATTTGTTACTCTGCTTTATAATAATCTATGAGCATCTTTTGAAACTTGACTCATATGGACTGTACCATATGCAGCCATGGATGCACAACGCAGTACTGAAGAACAATCACACATTTGTCCTACTTTATTTCCAAGACCTGCTTGATTGTCATGAGGCAAGAACTCAACAGAACACACAGCAGCTTCCAGGAGAGAATATGTTTTTCTTTGCTTCCCAAATAATCGGCTTGTGGAAGAAAAGGTACATGAGAGGAAAGGAAGTCTTGTTGCTCTGTGTGTTGGGAATCAAGTCATGAGGAAGAATGAGCAGGAGTTATGTTCAGAGTGACTTAGATAATAGGGAGATGACAAATGTAATGCCTGCATGGAAAGCTCTGTAAGTATTATGGAAGAGATCTAGTAAGTCCACATGCACACTGGAGATGGAAGGGGGAAAAAAAAGTACCAAACAGAGAATCAGAAAAGACTGTAAAGTATGCGATAAGGGAAAACTGAGCACTAGAAAGAGCTGGCAGCTTTCACAGTAAATTGGGATCTGTTCAAAGGGGCTCTGTAGTACTCCTCTCAGCATTTGTGACATGAAAGAAATTCTAAAAAACATGTACAGTGTGTTGTAAGGCTGCGTTGTCCTTCAGAATGATGGGACTAGAAGTGAACAGTCCCCTGGCCAAGGCTTGTCTGCTCTGTGATGTACACCTATGTTATGTAAGCACACATAAGCAAGTGTTCAAAAGAAATAAAACCATTACTGTAAGGAATTCCTCATCCATCATTTGTTATTAACTGTGATTCCACATTAGTTAATTTACTTACTTCAAGCCACACATCTACGCGCAGTGGCCATAATCACAATGGGCTATCTATAAAATTACACGACAGCCCATGAAAATATTTGCCCCAGTTAATGAAGTTCTATTTTTTAAAAGTTTCAGAAGAATTCCAGGAACGTAAAGATTTTTTAGCTTCACACCACATGAGGGACATTAATGAAAACTACCTTGAAGAATATATTTATTATTACATATACTGGAAAATCAGAGCAGCTTTTGTACCGAGGGGTTGTCTCAAAAATTTCCTGGAGTTCTCTGGGGGAATCAGTAAGTAAATGATGACTGATGCAGTGTACCTGGACCTTCAACAGGCACTTATCCTTCCTTATGAAAGGGAAAGAATTATATTGTCACAGGACAAGAAGAGAAGTTCTCAGGTGAGATAACAGGTCAAAAGCATGAAACAGCCCAATGAGTTTCACAGAAAGCTGTGCCAGCACATGTGGTGTCTAACACAAACAATCTGAAAAACAGTGAACAACAAACTGTCAAAGTTTGTTAGATGCTATTAAATTATTCAGGATACTCAAGAAAGGCTGACTGAGGAATTTCTCAGGAACTCAACGATAGTGAGTAGCTCGACAACAAATGACAGGTGAAGACCAGCATAAAAAAATGTCAAGTGATGCAGAGGGTAAGAATAAGATACTGTGAGCTCACCATGAAGATTCAGAAACAGGATGATATGATTATAGCTTTACAGATGACTAAACTTACACACCTCCTCTGGCCAAAAAGCAAGGCAATGTAAGTTTTATGTGGAAAAATAAAAAAAAGATAAAAGATCAAAAAGTATCTAGTGAGGATATCACAAATTCGTACACACTCAGATCATGAATAGGGTATGCAGATCTAAAAGTACAAAATAAATAAAAAGGGAAAGATTTTTCCACACAACATGCAGCCATGGTGGGAAAGACACAGCTGTACCAGAAGCTGATGTTTTACACTCCTTCAAAAACCAACTGCACAAATTCAAAGACTTCTAAGCCAGTCAAGCTACTAATGGGAGGGTATTCTGGGGAAGTATAAGTGTTTATTGCCCTGCATTTTACTCTCAGCACCCACTCTTAACTGTCATCAGTTGGCTGATTCAGTAACATGGTTGTACATTATGTTTTTATGTATATCTGATATTAGCAGTACTGTCCAGTCATATATTTGTATGATCATATATATTCAGCAGAATGGCATCTGTCTAATGTTTAGTTATAATTCATATTTAATAACAGACACTCTGTAAATATGAATGTCTTATATACCTACAAGAAAAAGGAACAGAGCAAACATTTCCTGAAGGAAAGCTACACTGACCCTCCCAAGAGTCACTGTCACCATGGGATATTCAGTATTTCTCTCAGGCACTATGATTTTGAAAAGTCACCATATTATCTCAGGTAAAGGCTGTGATGTGTGTTTTTATGTTTTCTCCCAGTTCAAGAAGCATTCCAGAACACCTTCAGAGGACATCCTGTGTGTCCCCCCACTTCTGATACCAGTGCATGATGAACTTTACTTTTTAGCTGCCCTGTCTCATACCCTGCTGTCTGAATAGCAAACAAATTTTCTTCCTTACCAGACAACCACTAGCAAAAGGAGTTTGGAAAGGAGAACAGCAGCACAAAATCCACCTGAATTAGCAGATGAATAGTAATGTGCAAACCATAGGTAAGGCAAGTCTCTGGTTCTCATTCTGCCTTGGGATCACCCGGGTCAGGAAAGTCCTGAACACAAACTGTCTGGGGGATGGCAGAACACAACAAGGAAGTGTGCATCCCTTCTCTTTATTTTTTTTCCTGAATAATTATTCTTTATCATTGTCAAGGATGGGATGCTGGGCTAGATGAAGCATTTATCTGAGCCATTACAACTGTTCTTACAGTACGTTAAGAAAGTACATTAAAAAAAATTCTTTTCATACATAAAATGGAAACAGAAAACAAATGTAAAAATACTGTTTGTTGATACGTAGTTGAACATTGTAAATATAAGTTTTGCCATAATGTTCAAGTCCAACTTTTTTGAACCAATAACTACACAATTTGAACAGTAATTAAACCAATTTCTGAATATAAAATTCACAAATTTACATTATCTCCAAGAATAACATGTCTAAATTATTTACCTCCTTCTGATCAAGCTGCAAAGAAGATTTTATCAAATCTCGAAGAGCTGTAAGTTGTTTCTTTTCTTCATCTTGTGTCTGCTTTATCTATAGAAAGAGATTGCCATTTTATACTTGTTGGATGGAACTTTAATTTTGATGTTTTATGCATTTTAACATACAATTTTAGATGTCCTGAACAACTAGCTCAATTATTTTGTGTTTTTGTAATAGTTGAGTTTATTTTCATGGACCAGTCTATTCTATATCTTCACCTTCTATGCATGTAATCCTTGAAAAGCAAATTAAAATCAATGTACAACTCCACATGCACTGTTTTTTCTGTCACGTTGTAATGGCTTACTATACCTAATGCAACTACATTAGCCTCTGAGATATTAAAATAACTCCAATAAATTTGACAGATTACTTAAGGAATGAAAATACAGCTTTATTTAGCAAAAACTGACAATAGAAAATGGGATTATTGTAATTCTGATTATAGAACACAAAACTACTTGGGTGACAAGTGGTCTTTGATTCCATGCTATTATTTTTCTTCAACGAACATCACAAATTAATTCATTTAAAAACCTTGGTGTTATCATTAAGTAATTTGGTTTTAAAAAGTGAAAATGCACTAAAATTAATGCTAATAATATAAGCCGGTTCCAATATTCACACTTAGAAGTAGTTTTATCTTAATGTTTGATAGAATTAGTAGTAGAATGAAAGGCACTTTTCTTAATAGCTCTAAAATTTGCATATGAAGTTTAACAGCCAAGATGTCTTTTCTTTATCTAGCTGTGTTCAGTTTTAAATATCACACCTTTCATTTATAAGATGCAAATGAAATACAGACCCTTGTAGTTATATTTAAAATGTACTTATATAAACAAAGTATTTTCATTTTCAGATATAAAGCTACTTGCAAGTAAACTTACATTATATAAGTCAGCAGCCAACTTTTCAATATATTGTTTAAGTTTATCAGCTGTTTTCAAGCCATCTTGGAAGAAACTGGAATGAGAAATACCTTTGCTTTATCAGGAATATATCCAATTCATAACACAGGTAGATTATCTCATGAAGAAAACCAGCAAACCCAACACAACATATCCAGCTTCTTTCATGTTCAAAACTAAACAAAGAATGAAACGACTAAAAACCCCAACAAAAAACCCCTTCCTATAAGCTGAAAGTACAGTATCTTTCAACAGTGGAGAAACACCATTGTGACTTAAACAAATATCAGATTAGAAATCTGAGAATATATCTTATCTTATTTTTGTCACTGTTCTAGCCAACATGTTTCACCTTCAGTCATTTTTAAAACCTTTTTCCTGTGTTTTACTTAAGTTCCTGTGTGTTTGCCTTTGTGGTTCTACTGATGACAAAGTTGTATCCTCCCAGTTTCACCTCAAGGAAAATCAAAGAAATTACTGGCTTTCACAGTGGTTTTAAAATTTAAATAAAAGACTAAAAACTATTAATTAGAATAAACAATATATTTATAGAAATGCATTCCAGATCTATGCCTCAGGAACTAAAAGTAAGTTTTGTAAGCAACATGAAAGGTTTTCCTTTGACCTCTTTCTCCATCACTGCCCTGCCACACAAACTCACTCTAACACTCTCTACTGGAAGTCTACAGAGTCAGAAGAGGAAGATTCAGACACCTGGCACATCACAATTATGAAAAAAGTTCTGATACATTGAAACAAAGGGAAACAAAATCTTGTGTGAAAAATAAAATTGTAACTAAATTTTAAAGCATTGCAGCACTTACTTGCATTGGGCATGATAATATTTAATAAGGTTCTGCAGAAGGTCCACACCCTTTTTTGTCTTGATTTCATTAACCTTAATAAGATACTGAATAGACAATGGAAAACATGTTGACAATCATGTATCACAACCTTCAACAGTTTTCAAATAATGAAATTAGTGAATTAAATTCTGTGTTTGACCTGGCTGCTGACCCATAAAACACCACTCCATCACTGCTAAACAAACTTTAAAACAGATAACAGTTTATCTGGCCACTCCATGAAATTTTAACACCCCAAAACACAAAGGAAATCCAAGAAAAAAGTTTCATCCTTTGGAGCTGTCTAAATATTTCCCTTTTTTTAATGCTACTGTAGTCATTACTGAAATATAATGAAAGTACAAATAGTGTGCAATCCCCACAAAAATGTAATAAAAAGAACTTAAGATAAAAAATCTTTTTTTATGGAACTAAGGTTACATTATTATTTATCACTTTAATAGAAATTTTAGAAGGCTTCAGAAAATGTATTGGAAGAAAGATATCAAAATACTGCTCAACCATAAACCTGATAAAATAAGAAATACTTCCACAGTGTATTTTTTGCCCAAGAACCTTCCCACAGTAGTCTAAAAACAAAGAAAATTAATAAAACTAAAACAAGCCAAGTTTTGTACAAGAGTTGCTAAAATAATTATCTTTACATGGCTGTACTGTGTCACATAAAAATAGTTTCCCCCCTCAACCCCCATGAAACAACAAAGAAGATTTCACCACCTTCAAGTAAGGCCCACAAGGTCTGTTAATAAGTTATGGTGTTGCAATTAAAAACTGAAATTTATTTCTTACTTCACACATCTGTAGCTGAAATAGCCGCCTCTCCTTCTCCATTTCCTCTGCTATCTCAGCTCCTGTTATCTCAGTTCTTATCATCCCATGCTGTTTTGCATGTTCTCTTTTTTCCTTTTCAATCTTTGTACTGAAATTTTAATTAGAAAACATTTTAGAGAATTCCTTCTCAAATGTGATCTAGTGTTATTTAGGGAAAAAAATAATAATTAAAAAGTATCAAAGAAGACATTTTGAAGATCAGCTCCTCTACCAAATCCTGTATATTTTAAGTCTCCAGAAGCTATTGAGCCATGAAACTGCCCTTCCTTCAACTCTGTTCTCTAGTTTGTGTGTTACTTGGGGAAAACAATCAATAATTCTATAATGATAATAACAATACTAATAATACTACTAATACCACCAATACTAATGCTACTACTACTACTACTACTACTACTTCATTAAAAAAACCCAGCACCACAAAAACCAAAGCAAAGTGAGAGAAAAATACTTACAATTTGGTTTCATAATCTTTCCAGGCTTTGTCAAAAGGTTTTTTGAGGTCCTTAGGAAATAGAAAATTTCCTTAGAACATTTTTAAAACTTTGTCTTTGTAGTTATCAAGTAATAAAGAGCAACAAAAATACTGTTTTCTTTAAAATTTTTCAGACAGAGGTTGGAAAAAAATATTGGCTTTGAATCTTGTTAAGTATTGCTTTCCTGTGCACATTAACACAAAGTAATTTACAAAGAAAACTTCAAGAAGCATTGCAGTCATGCCAATTTTTTTCTTTGTACTAAATACAGAATATTAATAAATGCCAACATTAGAAATAATCTCATGAGTGAAAGGAAAATGGTCACTAGACAGCTGAACATGAAATAAACTATTGCTAACTTGGTTAGCAATACTTACCCCTTTAACACCTTTTAAGTCTCCTTTTAAGAGAGAATCCAAAGTGAAAATAACATTGTGGCTTAAACCCTGGAGCTAAAAACAAAAACATTATCATTCAAAAGGATGTATTATGATCTTATCAAACTACTGCCAGCAAGTCTTTGAACTTCATTAAGCAAATTGCAATCACCTCACATTTCTAAATTAATACTAAATTCAGGTCTGGGAAGAATTAATAAACATTTACTTACATGAGACATAGAAACATTACAGTTAACATTTACTTAAACAAGGTGACCTAAAGCCAGAATTTTACAAATGGCTCATAAGCAATGTTCTGAAAGCACTTCAAGGTAATATTCATCCCCTTGAAGCAAACATTTGGGTACAAATGTCTCCTCTAGGCTCCTGAGGAAGAAGCCAGGAGCTGCTGTGCCACAGGCAGGCAGCACACAAAGCTTGTGTTAATTCAAGCACAAACAGGAGCCAAAAGAATCACCAGCTCTTTGAATATTCCCCCTCCCCCCCTCCTTTGGGAACACTGATCCTTCCTTGTCCATTGTGTAAATCTGACATCTCAAACTCTCATGAGCTTAAATTTCACTCCACTGAGCTCATGCCTATTTGATTATCGACAAGAATATCAAAACAACCACTCAAAAAGGTTCTTCAGGTCTAGTGTTCCACTCAAACTCCTCATATATTCAAAACACACTGCAGCTATTTCATTTTTCTGGGTGTATCCATTAAGGATAACCAATTCAAGCCATTAATTTTTGGCTTGAAATGACTGAACGGTAGCCAGCTAGTATGTCAGATAAAGAAAAAAACCCAAAAATTCAAAGTTAAATAGCAGTGTACCATTCCAACATGGTAAGGATTTGGAATCACTTATTACATTCTTGAAGACCTGATAAAACAGTAGCCCAGATGAACTGGAAACACATCTGATATGCAAAACAGTCCCATGTATAGAGCAAAATATCGGAAAAAAAAGCCTAACAGACAGAAACACATATGACAGTTTGGTGAGGGTTGTGAACAAAAGAATTTGTCTGCAAAGATTATCTGAGGACATTTACAGGAACTGAAAGTAGAGAAAAACAGGCATTAAACACTTGGAAAAAGGCAAGTGCAATGCAAATTTTCAAAAAGAAATATTCTGCAAGTGCTACAAATGTTCTGCCCAAATCTCATCTAGATCAGTGTAAAGATATTGATACACTCATTTTCATATACATAGGTTTTTGTACATCTTTTAAATGCACAACTATAAGGAATTACTACATAAAAAATGAAACCTGAAATGGGAAAGGAAGTAAAAAAAAACCAGAGAAACTGATTCTGGTGGGACACTCAGAATTTGCTGAAAACATAGACCAATGTAAAACATAAATTTATAAAATCTTACTGAAGGTGTCTCTTTGTGTCCTCCTTATAAGATAATATTAATACTAATGATTCAACAGCTTAACTGCTATACTCATAGATTTTAAGTTTCAGACATTATATTCAGTGATGACATCAATGGTTAACAGTAAAACCTGCCAAGCAACTTATTTGGCCTTGTTAAAATGATTAATGGACATGCTTTTATTCTTGCCCTTGTGTGCTGAGCAAGCATTTCAAAATTATGCTTTCCGAAAGTTGTGGATCTAATAAAAGCTGCTGGTTTTACTTCATAGTAAGTGAATATCAATCTAAAAGAAGTCACTCTATAATTGACAAAGAAGAAAATAAGTTATTTTGTACCCTCCTTCTCATGAAATATCCATAATATCACAATTCATATGAAAATTTTAATTAATCACAATTGAAGTTCAAAGATTTAACAAAAAAAATCCAAATTTGTGAAGCATTTTTTTCATTGTCTACTGTGTAGCTCTAGTCCTTAGTCATCTTTATGTCTTTGAAAGCCATTCATTATTTTATTAAGTAAGGCATCAACAATCTGTTCTAGGCAAAAAAGAAAAAAAAAATCCTAAACCTATTATTCTGCCATTCATCTTAACAACTCCTGCCATTTCTCCCAATAACTTTATCAACATAAGCCTCAGCACCTACTTTGGGGCTTTATCAGTGACATTACAGAGTCCTCCTCTCAACTGCTCTTTCAATGGACCTCACCTTTTATTTTGCTATTATAAATGTCTTTTTTTTCTTTCATTGTAATTGTATTAAACAGAATGATGCCTAAGAACAACAAAGCAGAATTCTTGATCTTGGGAAAAAGAAAGGAGAAAAATAAATGGTTTTAAAATGATGAGACAGTTGTTAAATAAGATTGTTGTCTATTCGAGACCGATGAATGAAATATGAGTGAACACCATATTCTGAATTCTGTCAACAAGAATTTAGATAGCTAATGCTTCATAATCTAGCTGTAAAAATACAATGTTCTGAATAAGTGTGGCTTCTTAAATTAAAAGTGTGTTTTCCTCTTGATCAGCACTATTTTAAGTAAATAAGTAAATAAATAAATAAACCGTGACATCTTGTTTGCTAGTTGAAATAGGTTCAAATTTTCTGTGGGTGCCCTGATAAGAATAACAAAGTCCACAAAGCTTCCAAAAATCTTGAGTTCTAGTCCCAAACTGTTTTTAGACTTCACTTTAATTCACATTTTAAAATACTTATTTTTAATTGTGTGCTAAATTTAAATTAAAATAACCCAGAGTGACAGAAGTCTCTACAGAGGAAAGCAGAAGACTCAATCCTGGGCAACAGTCAAAGCCAGGAAACTTTGCTACAGGGACCTTTGGTGTGACCTACAGCAGTTATGGTTGTGTCAGGGATTCTAGAAAGACAAGTCGGCAATACCACTTGTACTTCACACACTAAAAAGTCTTGGAAATAAGTTCAACAATATGAAAAAAGTAAAATTGAAGCTATGACTTTCTGCTATGACAAAGCCCATGAAACATGATTTCACAGGAAATGTGGCTTGATTACTTTCAGTGTTCAAAGATATTTGCTATGACTGTGGTTTTATTATGCAGCTTTCAGAAATAAAAGGCCTAAGGCAAACTTTAAATGAGACAAACCTTTAAACCACCTTCAAAAACCTTGTATTTAGGCAATGGATGCTTTATATACTGCAGGGAGAGCGTATTGTTAACTCCATTTGAGCATGCTCAAATCGTTCTTTTTTCTTCCAAAAAGTGAATGTTTCTCCTTTTGTGGTAAAACAAAACAGCCATAACTAATGATACTGTATTTTTAACTGGAAAGACTTCAGGTTAAGGGATTATTTAAAATTAAAGTCTATGAGGTATGTATCACCATCCATCACTTGAGAATGATGACTCCAGTGAGTCACATCACAGTGATGTCTCATCATTCATATTTACCTTCTTAACTGCCAATTAAAAATCAAACACAGAGTGTGTAATAACACCCTTGAGAGATCCTCTCTGCAGAAATTGTTGGTTTTGTTTTTGAAAAAAACTGAAAGCATCTCAAAAAGTATCATTAGTCATCATGATCATGCAGTTGTTGTATTATACTTTATTTTGATACAAGTTAAAAGCTGAGAAAGTTTGAAACTGCTTACCAGGTTCTTCAACAGAGTTGATAATTCTTTAGTAAGTGTGGAAAATTTTACAAAAGCTGTGCCAAGATCTGGATTATCCCGACTTAAAAAATTGCTTCCAAATTTATCTAGTACTTGTGCATAGTTTTCTTCATTTTGAACATGATCTGCAAAGAAAAATCAAAAGTCAAAAAGGTTTTTTGTAGCCAGTCAATTATAATTTTAAACTTAGTGCAAATCAGGAACAAACTAAGTAACAAACAGTACTTTGAGAAAAGCCACAAGTCAACACATTTACTGAAAATTAAAGTAATTTTAATATTAAAAAGAACTATTTAGCAATAGACATAGTTATGCTTTTTAAATCAGCAAGTTGTATTTGTAATAGAGATGAAGAAAGCTCTTCAGCTATTGACAGAGTCATAAGATCAATAATACATCAGTGAAACAATATGAGCTAGTTTTTAAACAGCATTGGAATTAAAAGCTGCTCACTCCAGGAACTTTCATGCATACAGGAACTTCTCTTTTGAAATGCTGGACATTTTTACAGAACAAAAAAGGCAAAAGTATCAGATATAAAAGTAAGGAGACCAAGTCTGAATCTGACTGCATGTTCAAAAGAAGAAACATCTTACAAAGGTTCCCTTTTTGCCTGCTTTGTAAACTGATAATCCAATGTGTATTGGTACACAGCCAAGGTCTCCTTTCAATGTATTTAATAGCCAACTGCACATACAGAGAGGTCAAAACCAAGAAGATGCAGTTGAAGCCAGTAAAAGTGAGAAAAATCCTTGACTCAGTAATGAATTAGATTTTGTGGTATCTGAAACGTCTTTCCTGCTTCTATTTATTTTCCTTTCTGGCATGTGTTCATATCCATTTTAATATCTTTAAATAGAAAATTTACCTCTATGCCCCTTTGGGAAAGACTTTAACACCTTTATCTCTTAGAGGATGTTACTGATGTTAATTAAATCAACATTTCACTCTAATGAGTATCCTAGCCTTACTATGTTGGCAAACCACAAACACAAAACCACAGAGCTACAGCACAAGTTCTGTGCAATGAAAGGGAGGAAGGGAAAGAGGGAGTAGTTGCCAATAGATATCATGGTTTTTTTCCCCAAAATTTACAAGTTTTATTTTATTCAAGTTGTGATATTGCCTGAGAGCATCTGAATTACAAGTTATGACTCTGAAGAAAAGGATAAAAGTTTCATAAGTTTCAAACAAGCCTCATGAATAATGTCACACAATGCACAAATCTATTTGGTCATTAAAAAACCGCTGATAAAGAGTTAAAGTTAACTCTTCTAAGGTATTGCAGATACTCAAACAACAGTGCACCAAAGGTCCAACAAAAAAATGTCCAAACCTGTTAAAAAAAAAGTACAATCCTTATTTACCATTACCAAGTCCCAAAGCTCACACATCACACCATTCACATTGTAAAGATCAGATATTAATACTGAGGTTTTCAAAAGGCCAAATATTTAATCACATGCTAATACAGAGTTCAAGCTGTATGTTTTTAAGAGAAGTGCTCCACAAGCATACAGTTTTAATTTAATAGCTTAGCACTGAACCCAAGGAAATCACTACATAACAATAAAATATGCATTTTGTTTTACGTAAAAGTTTTTGCATAAATATACAGAGAGGACTTTATCTATGAAGGAGCTTTAGCTTAGGCAGTCTCGAGTGAGTAAAGCTCAAGGGTACCCAGCTGTGCTGAAGGAAAAGGAAGGATAATGGAAGGTTGGAAAGAGCCCTCCTAGATGGAATGCTTGTCCTTGCTTATGAAGCACTTTTTACCCCACAGTATTTCCCAGCATTTTGATTTTTAAACCCTGTGTTGTTTCACACAGCATTTTTAAAAATGACTTCATAAAGAAAGTGACAAAGAGCTGAAGAAGCTTGTTTCCTTTATCTGTGGAAAGGCAAAAGAAATTCCCGGTCAGAAAGAGGAAGCAGGAAACAAATCATTGTCCTAGAACAATATAGCGGAAATTCTCAAGAATCCCAGACTACAAACCACCTAAATCTAGAAATGAACCTTTGATGGTGAAGAAAAAGGAATACTCCTGTATGTACTGCTGTAATTACCATGCATAGGCACACAAAATGCAAGTACTCAGTAAGAATAACAAATTTTCCATTTCTACACAAGTATTGATGTAAATCTTGCAAAAGGAGATTAAATATTTTCTGTTGAAGAGGTAAGGCAGTTCCCTACTTGACCTTAAATGAACATACTTGAAAAATTAAATCTGCAATGTAACCTACGCTAAAATACGGCACGTGAAACCTGACATGCTTAGAGCAAAGAGCATCCTTTAATCTCACTGGAGGTGCCTCATGCAAACACAGAAATTACTTCCTAGTGTCCTCATAGACCTTCCTTTGCATACAGAAAGCTGTAATGGGCACGACAACATTTACTTTCTTAGATACAAGTCCTCATACGAGACTTTAATAACCCTGAGAGTGAGACAGGATCACTGACAGCAGCACATGCAGGGAATAAGGTTTGTCTTCCAGAACTGAATTGTGTCTTTTCAATATCCTAAGCAACGCTCAGCACTGAGCTGAAAATAGAACAGCTTCCCCAGCCAGACATCCTGCTCCTTCAGCAGCTCCCTAAGATGTGCCAGAATCACAGACAGCTGAGGATGGGCTCTGCACCCACTAACAAATGCAGCTCCCTTCAAAGGGATCATTCCCTTCCCAGTGGGATCTGGCAAGGTCACCAGCACCTGAGCCCATGCTGAGAACCCCACCAGAGCGTGGCAGATGAGGCATAAAACAATATACTGGCCTGAATACAGCAGTGGTATTCTCTGAGCTGAAAGCTGTGCATCTCCTCCATAACCCACACCTTCAGTTCTGGGCAACATTCAGCACAGAATTGACCTTTGGTTTGAGCAAACCCTCACAGGGCTCAGTGCACAGCATAGCTGTGGCATCCCCTATGTCTGAGCTCTGACAGGAAACCTGGAGTGCTAAGAGGAAATAACAGGAACACCTCTGGAGATGCAGATCCAAGCAGCCAAGGGAGGGATGGTAGCCAGGGCAGCTTTGCAGCAGCCCTTTGCTGCACAGCAGCACTTGCCAGGAGCAGGGAGCATGTGTGCTCTGAGCTCTGGGGAGGCACAGCCTGAAGTACCCCCAGGGCTGAATGCCACCTTGCACTGCATTCACAGGCAGTCACCTGCAGTTGTCTATGCCTAAAGTGACCTTGCGGTAAACTTTTCCCAGGATAAACACAAAAGGCTTAAATCAGGCTCCCAGAATTTGTACTCCTTCACTGGAACCTACAGCATTCATTAAATTCTATGTTTATTTCCCACTCAAAAATGACCAGAATTTTAGCATATGCTTCTGAGCCCAGTAAAATTCCTGCCTACCTGTGCATATTAAATAAAGGAACAGAAGTACAAACACTATGAAGAGAGGTTAAAGGACTGCCTTTATATGCTGGACCTAGAAAACACATCACTAAAATTAAAGCCTTAAAATTTCCTTCCTCGACAACAGTTTTGTTCAGATATATTACCTTGCAAACACTGAAGAACACAAGCGCATAATAATTAGTTTACAGAAGAAAAACACTACTCTCTTCTGTCACTGATTATACTTTAATTACACCCAAAGAAGCCTGAAGAATGTATAAATTAGCGAGAATTAATTCTGCATATGTCATTAAGGTAATAAAAATAAAAATTATATTTCAGAATTTTGATCAACTTTAAACTATTTTCAAGTTACAGTTATAAAACAGCTTTGTTCCATGGAGCCAGAGGAAAAATAACCAAGGTCAGAGCCATGATGCATTTATGAATGAAAGATGACTCAGAAAGGCTTTAGAAAAGCAAGAAAGTTGGCAAGGTTAAAAAGGATGGCAGAAATGATTTGAAATAAAAACCACCCTTTCTCATTTTGTTCTTCACAAAGCTGAAATATAATGAAAAAAAATAATAGTAAAAAAATTATTTGACCACCATACAATTGTCTGAACTTGATAACAGTAATGCCTTCTGGAATGAGATTGTTCAAGGAAAAAGTAATAAAAGCCTCTTTCAAGATTTCAGAGCAAGGAGAATCTCACTGAATCTGCAAGGTTCTCTAGATCATCACAGTATAAGAGCACGGAGAGATAAGCCAGCCCTGAAAAGTAAATTACTTCTTTTTGCATCTCAGCTCATCACTGACATGCCTGAAGATATCATAGAAGAATTTTCTTTCTTCACTGCTTCAGAGGATTTATTCCAGATGTTACAGCAGAATTCTTAATCTGGTAATGTGCAATGGCAAGTCACTTAGATTCACATACAGAAGAATAAAATAGGCAAACAGAATAGTTGCAAAGTAAAGACTCTTACTTATACCAGCCTCAACACTACAGGAAGAATGAAAAGCAAATATAATAGCTATTTTTAGTAAGTTCCAGAGAGAACTGAGAATTCAAATATGCACCAGCAGCAATATTGCTCATATATTCCTCAGGAAACTTGTAACAACTACAGTGCAGAACAGAATTGGTGGACATGTGGATGAACACAAAATGCTGAACAAGAAACACATTTTATAAAGAGAAAATTTTACTTCGAAAACCTCCCACCTCCAGGACATGAAGGAGCATATGGAGAGAAGTCCACATTAAATTTTTGGTTTTCCAAGAAACTCTGTCCCTCACAAAAACACTGAAAGGAACTAAGCAGACTAAGAGGGATGAGCCTCACAAGTAAAGACAGGCCAAAAAAAATATGTGGAGGAAAGGAAAGAATAATCATAGGCAGGGACAGTCTCATCCTCAGGTGACTTAAGACCTGAGAACATGAACATGCACTGGAAAACTTTGCACAGGAGCATTTAACTAGATCCATGAAGACTGAGAATGCTAAAGATTTACATTAATTCAAATTCCTTGGAAAAAATAAATTGTAGAAGTCCATTAAGAAATGTCAAACATCACTCAAAATCATCACAGAAAATATCATTTCTGACTCAAGGTAATTCCTGGCCTTCATGTCACTGTGAGGCGAGAAAGCATCAAACAAATTAATTAAAAAAAAAAATCACTCCATCTTTGCACCATTTCTCTACATCCTTGAACATCTGCTGTTGAACATTGTGGGAGACCATACAAACTGCTGATCCAACTCAGTACCTTTGGTCTTGTATGTATTTCATGTTTTTATTTCTCCATTGTGTAAACTCTTTTGCTTATATTTGGGAGTTATCCCAGGGAAGTAATGAAAAAGAGCTATTAAAAAATCTACAACAAAACTAATTGTATAATCTACTGCTATTACAATTCAATCCAAATGTTATGGGAAAGGAAGTCAAAACAAATTGTCCATTAAGTTCAAGCATCATTGCCATAAGATGGGTTCCTAGTTACAGATACAATCGATCATGCAGAAGTAAACAGCAAGCCAGACAAGGAGCAAGTGGTGAGAAAGAGGAGTCCATTTGTGTGTCTCACTGGATTTCATAAACAGCTCCTTCCCATACAATACTTTCAGAAATGATAATAGAGGAGGGACCTTTCTAAGGGATTTCTATATTTGTGTGTGGGTATGTTTTAATTTCCACAGCAGTAGCTCTAAATGTAAATGACAAACGTGTGAGGGATGTGCAGGAAGAGCAGAAAGTATCTGGGTGATGTTAAAGCTCTTTGTAACAGACCAGAGTCCCTTGTGGTCCACAATTCAGTGCCAAAGATGAACAAACCAACACATGAGAAGCCTTCCTGAAGAATTCTGCATGAGACACTGAACTGTGTCACTGTCACTGTTCAAATGTTACTTCAGAAAAAAATAAACCAAAACAAAACAAAAAACAAACCAAACCAACCAAAAAAAAACCCAAAACCCAGCAAAAAACACCCTACAAAAACAAAACAAAACAACCACAAAAAACCAAACCAAACCAACCCCACCCCAAAACAAACAAAAAAAAAAAACCCCAACCAACCAACTAACCAACCAACAAAAAATAATAAAAAACCCCAAAACCAAAGAAATAAAAAAACCCCCCAAGAACCCCAAACCACTACAACACAAAAATACCTAGCTCCGGCTTTTGGTAGAGTATGAATTGGATTACTAAAATGAAAAAAGAATTTCTATTGCCCCTGAATAATCCTCTCTCACCAGTCCAGCTGGAGTTCTCAAAGAAGGTTATGAAGCAAAAAATTACTAAAAAACCTTTTCCTACTCTAGCAAATTAAATATGGTCTTAACTTCTAGCAAACAATTACATTGGTTAAACAAAATTCCAATTTTGGGTTCTTAAAATGTAGTTAGAGGCTTTCTTTTGAAATAACAAAACTAGCCACATAATACTTTCTTGAACAGATAAACCCCAATTCACTTTACAGCTGTTTCTGGTATGTTTTACTTAAATATCAACAAAATCCATTTTGATCAGTGAAGCATAAGAAACTTGCTTGTGCAAGGAGGCAAAATGAGAAGGAGTTTTAATTCAGTCACTTTATATTTACATTTATTTTTATGAGGTTTTACGTGTATAGCATGCTTTTCACCTTGGTTTTACTAATCCCAGTTTATCAATCATTGCATGAACTGACTCCTGCACACAGCTTTTCATTGTAACAGAACCTATGACAGCAGCATTCTGAAGAGGGAGCCAGAGGATCATGCAAAATGCTTTCTTGAGCCAAAAGAATTCCTACTAACTTGCGCCTTTGAAACAAGGCTTGTTTAAAAAAAAAAAAGAAAAAAATGTAAAAGAAATAATAATAACCAACTACCTATCTCTGCTCCTTTTTAAATGCAGAGCACCCAATCAAAACCATTAACCACCTTCTATTGCTTATTATTCAATGCAACTACTTCATTTTGTACTGCCCTACTTACAGGCCTTGACAACAGTCTTATTTTCATCACAGGTCTCAAATGATAGCTGAACTTCCTAGTATCATTTATTTATTTCAAAACAGGCAGAACACCTTTAGCATGTTCTTCTACATTTTTCATCAGTCTTGAAACTCAGTTTTTGAAACTGTTTAACTAAGTACTTTCAAATAGAAAAGCTTCTTGGAGCATCTGAATACTTCTAAAAGCATAAAGCTAAATAGACATGCAATGAATACTATTCTTACTTTGTATCAGGCTTCACATCTATTGGGAAAATAATTATCATCATCTGAAATCACAGAAAAGCTGATTAAAGCATGGTGCCAACAAACCAGCATCAGTGATTGGCAAAAGAGAATAGTTAAGAATCTACAAGATATTAAAAATCACAGACACTTCCATACACAGAAATTAAGAGCACGCAAAGGTAGCTCTGTATATGGAAAATATTTGCTAAACTGATTATTATTGCTAGGGAATTGGAACT
Source organism: Rhipidura dahli (assembly GCA_013399225.1). Lineage (NCBI taxonomy): Eukaryota > Metazoa > Chordata > Aves > Passeriformes > Rhipiduridae > Rhipidura > Rhipidura dahli. Next base: position 537,077 of record VXAC01005022.1, on the reverse strand, counting down.
GGGATTTTCTAAAATCCTGCATTTACAGCCAGAAGGTTATTGGAAGGTGCACAGCTCTGTTACCCTATCTGCCTTTGCACAGTGTTTAGAACATAACAGAAACTGAGCTACAAATATTAGTTATAGCATTTTTAAAAATGTATTTTTATACTGATCTGTTTGATCAGCATTTGTTACTGCATTCAAATTGATTATCAATTTATATTGTAGCCAACTAACCTGTCAACAAAGCAATTACTATAGCTCCAGTAAAACATCAACACTGTCTTCAAACAAGCAAAATAATTATATTTTTCCACTCTTCTACGTAAGAAGGTAAATATATGTTATGAAGGGAGAGCAGATGTAGACAAAAAAACCCCACTACCTGTAGATATTTCATTTTATTTATCTACTTTTTAAACTTTTAAACAAGTTCTAAATCTTATTTCATTTGTAAGTGCTTTCTATAAATTCAGTTGAGAATGCTTTATTGGCATTGTTCTAGCTGAAGGTAACTGCTTGAAATATTAGGACAGCAGGAAAATTTACCCATGGGAATTCTCCTAGAGGCCTTTGAGAAGGAATATGAGGGTAAAAGAACTGGAGAGCACAGTAATCTGATGTATAAGCACAAGTAAATAAAGAAAATTTTTAAGTCCAAATACTCCTAAACAGAAAAGCATTTCTTATGCCATACATTTTAACAGGATGAATTTCAAGACATATCTTGAACTTGAAATGAAAAGCTTTTGATTCTCATGTAAAACTAGAAACAATGTCTTACCTTGCCCAGAACTATATATTGCTTTCACAGATTTTTTCACCTTCTGTAGTGCAGTTCTGTCTTGATCCAATGCCTACAATAGCAAAAAATAAACAAACTTTAAATATTTACTTCACTGATTGCCAGAATATATTTTAACAACTAAAAGGAAACCCACAAAATAAGTAGTTTCACAGGCTGGAAAAAGCTGCAGGTACAAGTGATTCAGCCTGTGGGAAGCCCTGGGGTCATTCAACCCCTTCAAGATGAATTAAAGAATTGAACTGAAAATGTGCTGATGACAGAGTAGAGCAGTACTGACAGTGCTAGAAGAAAAACAATATTTTAGTTTTGCTAAGGACAAAGCATTTATTCAAATTGCATTATATTTTGGAAAATAAACCCAGAACAACAAGAAATAGTAGATTCTCCAACACTAACCCTATAGCTTCTTCTACAACTAAATTGCTTGTTAACATTTGTGGTTCTCCCACAGTAATAGTGTTTAACTATAGACACAGATTATCACACCAACCTCTTGTACCAAAGTCCACAACATAACTCTAAAAGTACAGCAGATGAAAAGTAGCAAATAAAAAAAAAGGCAATAAAACTTGATTTTGTGCAAGATAATGTGACTGAAAGAATATTTATAATAATAATAATATTAAAATATGAATTGTCAAGATTACATCTTTAAGAACTTCAAATTTTCTGCAATAGCTCCAAAATCTAGCACAAAATACTATTAAGTAATGATGAATTGAGGATTAAATTTCTAATCATGCACAGAAATGCTTAAATAGCTTGCTATATTTTTTCCCCATTTAGATCACAAGCAATTTCCCAGCACCTAGGTAATATTAGATCAATAGTTCCAAGTTTTAATGAAGCTGGCAGTGTTTGCCATCATATTCACTTTCAAATCACTGGAGATTGGAGAACTTGCACTCAGAAGCAATGTCAGGACAGCAGCCCATCTGAGCACGGGAGCTGGTAGAGACCACACCACTGACGCTGCAGAGACCCTTGCACAGCCATGTTATCCAAACAGCTTAAACTCTGGGGCTCCTGGGGGTCTGAAGACTGGCAAAACAGAAGAAGTTGCGAAAAACCACATCAGGAGCTCCCGGTCAGCTTGAGTGCTAAGCATTAGAGATGGTTAAACGTGAGGGTACCACTGACAGGTAAGTTTCAAACACTGATGCTCCTGTGTGTGAACACTTACAGTAGGAATCCATAAAGAGAGAAAGCAATCAATATATAATAGTTCTATTTTGAAGTGGCCCAATTTTAGCCATATAAAATATTATAGCTGAACAATACATGATAATCTCTAACAAAATAAAATTGAGTGCTTCTGTTCTTAACTGGAAACAACCACTTTCTCAAATCACACAACCACTCCTGTGGCAGCTAAAACTAGAACATTTGGAACCACAAAAGCTATATAAATGCCTTCTGATGTTATTTATCTCTGGGCTTTTTTTCATTTACAGTAGAACAATGGATTAAAACATTAAGAACTGCTAACAGTAAAATAGTGGGTTTGACTTGACTTACATCTTGCCAGGAAAAGTTACCATTTTTAAATGTAATAAAAAATTGGGAACTCTGTGTTCCTTTCCAAGACAGTGCACAGCAAGTGCTTCCCTTTGATTCCTCTGCAAATGCTGTCAAAAGCTTTTGCTTCTGCCTGCCTGCTATGTCAGGCAGTTGCTATCATACATTTCTACTGAAGTTCTCTCCATCTTCAGTGACCAGAAAAAAATAATGACTAACTTGTCTACTGAGAGTTTGAACACAGGATAAGAATTTGAAACCAATATTTTGAAAGATAGACAATGGTCAATACTGATGAGATGGAGAGAGAAAACTTTGTCCTAAGGTCTAGTATTGAAGCAAACTGGACATGCAGGAGAAAGAAACAAATACAAAAACTCCAGGAAACTTTTTCCTAAAGTTATCAATCTAAAAGACTGTGACAAGCAGATTAGAAAAATCTTTCAAATTGGATTTGCTATTGAATTAGGTTTAATCACTAATGTGAGAGCAGGAAGAAAGGGAGCATTCATTATTTTAAAAGAGGAATCATGGAGCAAAGCAATATACAAAGATGACATCCACAGCCTAAAGGAGCCAGTGATTTGAGTCAGAGTGACATCACAGGCAAATTTTGTAGTTTTATATTTGCAAGTACAATTTTTATGTTAACTACTTCTTCATAGTCCAAAACTATAAATAAAACACACTTTCAGAGTAGGTACACAAAACCCGTTATCTAGGGTTGCTTGGGTGCTTTTCGGTGTTGAAGTTTTTTGGTTGTTTGTTTTTGTTTTGTTTGTTTTATATAACTGGAAATAGTTTGTTTCCAAACATATTACATTCCTCTTAGATGTCTTTTGCTGATAATTTTTAGCTTACTCTGCTGCAAGGGAAATAAGTTACACTCAATGCTCAATTCAATTATTATTCCAGAGTAATATTACCTTCTCAGCACATTAAACTAGACAGGAACAGGCTTGCTTTCCCTAGTTAGGTAAAAAAAAGCTTTTGCAGTATCCATTAATTATAATTTCAAGTATTTAGAATACTAAATATTTTCACTGCCTATTGTAGAAGAAACAAAATCTGATCTTCCATTAAAAGTGGCATACATTTATATTATTGAATATCACAAGGTCTTAGAGAACCAAGGAGTCTCTGTGACACTCTAGGTATTCAGTGGCACTCCTTCCTACCTACTAAACTCTTCCTTACCACCAGCTACCCCTGGCAAATGTTTCTTTCTTCATTTCCATGATACCATCTTGCAGGAAGCCTTTTTAAATTCCACAGAAGAATATTTTCTTACCCTCTCACACATGTTGGAAAGATAAATCACACATCCACCATATTTAATGTGCTTAAATAAAATGAAGCAAGAAAAGGTCCTTGCTCCTCATTCTCAGCAGATTCTCCAGCACGTGCCCTGTTGAGGTTTCAAGTTGCTTCATTCCCTTATATTGAAGCTTACGCTCAAGAAGAAAATCTCCTGATCACTCAGCATCAGCTCTTCTAACTAATCAATGTGGAATTCCCCACATATATTCCCCAGATATAATTTCTCCTTTCTGCTAAAATATGCCTACTTTGAACCTAGCCTGCCATTTCAAACCACCAGCCTGGTTCAAATCTGCACTGCTGAAGCAAGCAGCATCTCTGCTCCCTCACCCCAGAGCACTCAGTTGGCTGCACCACGATCCAGCTCAGGAGCTGCTATGGTGCCAACAGTCCTGTGAAAGCCAGGGGCTCCTTTTGAGTACCATGGATTCAGCACCTTCCCCCAGTGCAGTACACACTGACAGACATTGGTACTTACAGCTACCATTTCACATTCAGAGAAGGTACTTCTTGCAGCATCCTCACTCCCAAGATGTACATTTATTGGTAGTTATTCATACTAGTGAATGGAAAACTTGTCCACCTGAGGATATAAAATCAAATACATTTTGGCGTGGTAAGTCCCCCCAGTGGATCATTTCACTGATGCAGATCACTAAGTAGCTGCACATGCACTTTTATGAGCCCAACACAGCACACAGATCAGGGCCAGGTCAGAAGAGATATATGCTGACCTTCCCTAACCCACTCCAGTCCTCTCTGCTAGACATTTTCCACTGCTGTTCACCCAGACAGATACTGCTTTTGCCTCTCCTCAACCCTGAAGAGCTTGATCTCTTCTCAGTGAAAGGTATTTCTATTTTGGGACCATGTTCTGTTTTAATAGCTTCTAAATTTTAAACCAGAAATTATACTGCAGTGCAGTGTGGAAAGTAGTAGGTTCTGATTTGCTATTTATCTCTGAGTTAGTAAAAACTAGCAGGTCCACATTTAGATAGACCACTAGTTGTTTCTTTAAAACCTTGTGTCCTTTTATTTATATATACATACAAATATGTATATATTTATGTGCATGTGTGTGCACAAATACTAATATGTATTAGAGTGCTTTGGTTGGTGTCCTTGCCCATGGCAGCAGGGTTGGAACTAAATGATCTTTAAGGTCCCTTCCAACCCAAACCATTCTGTGATTCTATATTTGTCCTGATGTATTTGTACACAAAAGTCTACACACTATAATCATACTTCTGACTATGGGAGGTGCTTATTGCTAATACACACAGGTTTAAAAAACACATAAACCTTTCTATCTAGATTAACACAAAACTACTGCCCAGAAACCAATCACAAAAGTGTTTTGTACGCATATTAAATTTAGCTCTTATAGAAATCAGCACCAACCCAGAGGCACACATTTGCACAAGGAATGCTACTGCTCCTTGAGTCTGCTAGTGCTACTAAAACATCAAATACATCTTGTGCACCTCACAAACCTTTCCAGTTTGAAGAGGGGTAAAAAAACAGCTAATTTCTGTTTCAGCTACAATAATAAAAGACAAAAGTGGCTCAAGACACTGACCATTGCATTAATATGACATCACATTAATAAGTATATATTATTGAATATTATTAATACCTTCAAGTAGATTATTATCCAAAGGAGACGCATTTTCCAACTGGAATAAACTGCTCATTCTTATATCAGAGGAAATTTAGAATTTCACACCATTTGCAGGCTGTTTGCCCTAAAAGATTCCATATCCTACCACTACCGGAACCCACCCACAAAAATAATATACCAGAAAAGAAATGTTTTACACCATGAGAACATTTTGCACAAGAAAAACCCATGGTAGAGCCTTGAAGGTGATTAGAGCATGCACAATATGTGTACTCATCACAAAAACCCCTCCCTCCATGTATTTAAAAAAATTATTTTCTTACATTAAAAAAGTAATCAGTGTGAAATATAAAAGTATTTGAGGTTATACACACAATGGGTATAATGAATGCTTGGTAGTCACGTGCCTGTATTGTCAGATACAAGAATAATTATTTTATGGAACACACAGAGATGATTTATTGGCTTCAAGGGATTAAAAGTAATAAATCTTTCACTTAGCAATTTACACACTTCTGTAACCCTGGCAGAGAAGTTACTGCTGTCTATACTATAAAACATGCTTGCCCTCTGCTCAAGCCCCAGTTACAGGACCCACGGAATGAAGTAGAGCAATAGCACCTTACAAAGTCATGGCTGTTCAGCAGCAGTATCAGCTTCCCTCACAGTAAAATCCAAACCTTACTGAATATATAATAGACACAGACTAGACAGCTAGTAAGTTACTGCATGCCACTGAAATTGTAACAACACAAACCCCTATAATTGCCGCAGTGGAATAAAACCAAAAGAGAAGTTCAGCATCAAGTGTTGGTCTCTGGTATCTCAGTCATTCAGAAATGAGTAGACTACCAAACCCACTTAATTCTGAACACAGAGAAGTAACTCAAAACACCCTACTTGTCTTTCCTTCTCCCCTCAATCCACACTGGTCCTGCCAGTCACCAGTATGAAACTTGTTTCCAATTACTGGCCTCAGCACATGTCTACATGACAAAAATAGCGGTGTTAAAGTGTTAAGAATTTTCTGGAGACAATCTTTGTGTGAAAGGTGGACACAGAAAGGTCCCGTTGGAACTTTTCCTGAATTACCTAAAAAAACCCCAAAGGGTCCCAATGAGAGGAAGCAAACCAAAACACATCAACAAACATTTATCACTGTGATAACTGATACCAACATCATTCCATACACAACCATTTACCAGCTGCTCCCAAAAGAAGACAAATTAAAAGGTAATATTTTTTTTAAAACCTTGTCTTTTCTCTGAAATTTGCAAGCTTTGAGTGTTTTAACCATAACCTAATGAAAAGGGCATTCAGGGGTCAAACTGAGGAAATACATTTTTCCAGAAGATATTTTTTTCAGGTAATGCCAAAACCTAACATAGATCCCATCAACTGAACTTTCCTCACGTCAGCTCTTAGCTACATGGTCTGAGGCAATGCAACACCTGCTCTCCAAACTCCATATATGTGACAAAAATCACCAACCTCCAGAGCTGTAAAGGTCACAATAGATGAGCCAGCTCATTTGTGTGGGCTCTTAAAAGAGCTGCAAAAATGTTAGCCACTTAATTATCCCCCAAGTATTACTCAAATGGAAGCACAGTAGATATTGCTTGTAAAAGTGCAGTATTGTTAATTGTAATTTGTTTTGACAATTAAATCCTTCTTTGCAACCAGACCCCTACCCAGCAGCCTTTTCTGCAAGAGCAAGAATGTAGACACTAATCACTATCTATGTATGATTACTTCTGCATAAAATGATGTTAGCATCACATTTTTTCTCATGAGTATGGAGTGGATATTGGATTTTGTGCACACTCTGACACACCTGGGAAAGCTTAACAATATTTTGGGCAATTTCTTCCTTTAAGTTCTCAGCTGAGTTACATCAATAATTCTGAGTTTCACTCATTTTGCGCACAAGGTACATTTAGAGATATCTGAAAAATAAGCTAAGAGATTTGTTTCCAGGAATGTTAAAGACACCGATCAAATTTATTTTCTAATTTCTGTTGTGTAGGAGATGCTGAAAAGCCCACAACTAGTGACAACACTTGAAAACATCCAGTGACAGTTAAAAAAATGTCCCCCACAGGCTCTAAACCAGCTTCACTGGGTAGAAACTAATCTTGGGGATAAATATCAGAGAATCAGAGAATGGTTTGGTTTGGAAAAGATAATGTAGTTTCAATGCTTCTGACAAGGGCAGGGACACCTTTCACTAGACCAGATTGCTCAAAGCCCCATCCAACCTGGCATTAAACACTTCCAGGAATATGGACAGCTTCTCTGGGCATAATGGGGCATCCACAACTACTTAGTGACAATATTATTATCTTTTCACTGGCAACAACACACCTTGAACTAACTACAACTTCTAGAACAGCTATCATTCACTACCCACTTCTTAAATTAGTAGCCGTAAAGCTGCATAATACAAAAACCTAGAACAGCAAAACCAGTGAAAAAATCTTCCCAGTTTAAAAGTCACTGCAGCACAACTTTACCTACTTCTTACCCCAGGTGCTGGATAAACACATTGGCACCGCTGCAGGGATAAAACATGGCTCCAGCTCAGAAACCAGCACACCCACAGCCAGGCTGGAGCTCCCGAAGATGCCATTGTACACAATTCCCAGGCTGCACCCACGACTTTTGCTGGCATTAAGGCTGCATAACACCAGCAAATGGTTGTACAGAATATAACCAAAGAATCTTCCTACATTACAAATGTTCCTGTGTTTAAAAATAACAAGTGATGTTGCACTCTACTTTTTAGCAAGTCATGGCATGTTATCAGCCTTTTTTCCTTAGAGGTGATCCTGCTAGTCCACTATTAAGCGCTGATTTAAAAACACAAAGGGAATGAACCTAAACCACTAAAAGCCTATTCTCTCCCTCTGTTCTTGAGAACCTCCCCTGCACTTTTTACAAAAGCCAAGGGAAATGTATTGATTTGGGTGTGAATATTGGCTACCAAATACTACCCAACAAAATAACCTATTTTTCCAGCATAATTCATTGAAGATTCTTGTCATTTAAAAAACCCAGCACAGTATGAAATGCCATTTTCATTTAACAAAAATCTAACCTGAAAAGCTTATATGCAAGAGACATACCCAAACACTTATACACACAAAAAAAAATAGAACAAGATTATTTATTTTTGAGAACAGTCAAACAATAAACTCATCAGAAGACAGTAAATATTTGAGGCAAGGTCTTTCAAAAGGAAATACAGTGAGGAGAAGATAACATACAAACACCATAAACATAACCACACTCAATAGATGTGCTAACAGACACAGGGTTATTAGAAATGTAATTCTTAGCAACATGAACTGGAAAAAAAGCACAGAAGTCTCCGGAAATTTTCTCCCCCCACCATATTGGACCGTGAATTTCACTAACAGGAGAGCTCTTCAGTTGCAGCACCAGAGTTAAATACTACAAGGTATTTTTGTCCCATTAACTCCTTTCCTTCTTTTTCTGAAGCCACAAAATATTTTGCAGCAGGCTCTACATTTAAGCTGTTATCCCAGTAACTCACAGGCATTTTCTGCTCAGGGAGAGAAGATGCACTAGATCAGGACTAGTTATTCTCACTGTCAGCAAAACTCTTCAAATTTTGTCCATGATTTCTGTGAATGCTACAAAAGTCAAAAGTGACACCAAGGGATAAATGCAGCCTCTCTGTGGTGCTGCAGGCACACAACACCCTTGCACCTCACAGCTCCATAAACTCCAATCCTGAGTGGCATTGTCAGGATCTTCTACCAGCCATTAATACTGAAATTCCCTCAAGAAAAGAAAAAAATGCCTTGGCTGAGGTGAGGGACCAGAAATAATCTCTTACTTGAGAACTGAAACAACTCATGCTCCTTCTCCCCCTAATTCCTGAAGAAATATTTAAATGCATACATTGATGGATGACTGCAATATTTCATTTCAGAATTATTCAATTCAGAGAAAAAAGTGAGTATATTAATGCACTAGTATTGTTTTGTGAAAAAAAAAGAATTAAAAATTGTGTCTATTTTTTCCAAGCTGCAGATTTCAAGAGTTTCATTAGGTTAATAAAAAAATTAAAAGGATTTCCAGTACAACACAGACCTTGAAGACTACTTCAGCATTATGGGACACTGTTACAGCTCAGTTTTATTCTGTTTTTGGAGACTGCAATGATAACAGACTCAGTAAGATTTCATCTTACATCATGTTAAACCTTCAACCACCATCACTTATGAAATTCAGAGCTACATTTGTGTAACCAGCTAAGACCTATCATCTTACAATCATCCCTCATTACAGGGTATAACACAGAATGGCACTATGTGATAATAATAGGAAGGAAAATAAAAGCACATCTAGAACCAATCTAGAAAATAAGGATACACTCAATTTTTTTTCTGTTTTTAAGGTAAATTTAAAAATGGAAATGAGAAGTTTTACTATATACAGGAGGAGTTATGCTTCTAATCTAATTCTAATTCTGCTTAGCCTGTGACTAGAGATTTACAAAATGCACAAATGAGGGGATTTGAGTCGTCTCCCCCCTTAAAAAAAAGGAAAATAAAATCACAAGAGCATAATTTAGATGTGAAGCAATATATTTTTTTTTAATTTCAATGTCGTATTCTTTGATACAAACATATTCTCTGGACATATATAATTTAGTGGGAAAATTACAGAAAAGGAAACACAATAATCAGGATAGTCAAGTCCAGTATTTTAATAAAAGACTCACCTAAAAGCTTCTATTTTCTTTTACATGGCCTTTCAATCAACATGCAAAAATAGCATAAATGTACAGTAGAAAATGTGGATGTATATCTCATCTTCGCTGTGGTACAGGAAACCTACAGACCTCTAAAAGCAATGTAGGCTGACAAAAACCAAGCCATAGATATGTGTGTAATATATATGATTTAATGACATATTGTCCTCCGTTAAGTATTCTATTACCACCAGCTGTGGGCCATTGGCTGTTATCAACTGCTAACAACCCACCCCTGATAACAGACAATGGGCCATCAAGAAACCACCAAATGACTCATGGACTTATCTCACCCTATTGTGAGATGCCCCACCCAGGAGGGGGGAGCCGGGCATTCCCACCTGGATATAAGCTGCCCTTAGAACTGCCGAACCCAGCCCTGTCTGCTGGGTGACCAGAGGACAAGAGCCACCATGGACCTTCAGCTGGAGACCAAACCTTCCATCGGATCATCACTTCAACTGGATCACTTCATTTGGACTGCTCTCACCACCCTAATAGGGTATCAGGTTGTATCTAACTTTGTCTGTGCTTTTTCCTTATATTATTTTGCTTGTTTCTAATTTTTTCTATTCATTTCAATCTTGACTTGTGACCTCCCACTGGTTTGTTTTCAAACCAATACACATATATGTTTAATTACCGAAATAATTTTATATACAACTTAAGACCAGAGTAAAAATCTGCTTTCTCAATATACAAGTGAAAAGAAGTGAAATGAGAAAGGATATTGAAACTAAAGCAAAGACCTGTATTTGACTATACTCTCTAGGGTTTGTTTTGGGGATGCTGGCACACATTATGATCACTTGCAAACTGGTTAGGCATAGAAAGGAATTTCTGACTCATGTACAAGTGTATAAGCTACAGCAATCAATCAAGGGTGCAAGAAGAGGATATTTTAACACCACTGAAATCCTACAGTGTAAAGGCAACCTCAATTCCCCAAATTGTGTATATGACCTGACAAAGCCATTGGGACAGCACAGAGTCTACCACATTCCCTTCCATATCAAGGACACTTTAAATACAGTGCTGATTGCAAAGGTATTTTTTTAAAAACACAGTGGAACTTAGAATACTCTGGAAGCAATTTTCAGCATTTTAGGAAACATTATAAGTACTTAACAAGCAAACTGCTTCTTACTTCACAACATTTTCTAACCTAGTATTGTGTTTGGTAAAGAGAACCATGCTATTTCTCTTTTATTACTTCGTTAGAGAACAGATGCCCTTGGAGAATATTCTGTAAATGTTTTTAATAATATTAAGCTTCAGACATAATTTATAGCCAAGATCCTAAGCACAGCTAAATCACACTGGCAACAACTTTCTTTAAAATACTCAGACAAAAAGTATTCAAATTCCACAGCCTCAAAACCAAAAGTTAGTCAAAGAACACAACTTCCCCGTATATGCAAGACCTGAAGCAGAAGGTTCAAGCTCAGTGGAGGTAGAGAAGACGATGCACAATTATCCTTCTCTTCCTCAAGCTTAAAACACTTTTACTAGACACTCACAATGCCTATAAGATAATTGTGTACCAAACTCTGCTGTGCTTATTTTTGTTTTATCTAAACAGCAGTCTAAGTGATGAAGGCTGAGTAAGGTGGGGCTGTTCCGCCTGGAGAAGAGAAGGCTCTGGGGTGACCTTATAGCACCTTCCAGTACCTAAAGGGCTAAAGGGGCTACAAGACAGCAGGAGTGGGACACTCTGTAAGGGCATGGAAAGATAAGGACAAGGGACAATGGCTTTAATGGCTTTAAACTGAAGGAGGGTAGATTTAGTTTGGATGTTAGGAAGGAATTTTTTACAGTGAGGGTGGTGAGGCACTGGATCAGGCTGCCCAGAGAAGTTATGAGTGCTCCATCCCTGGAAGTCTTCAAGGCCAGGTTGGATGGGGCTTTGAGCCACCTGGTTTAGCAGAAAATGACCCTGCCCAGGGCAGGGAGTTGGAACTGGATGATCTTTAAGGTCCCTTCCAACCCAAATCACTCTGTAATTCTGTGAAGGGGATATATGTCACTTCAAAAGAACACAGGCTGCAATATCCTTTTCTAAAATAAGGAATATAATTTATGTTTCAGAATGGAGAAAGGAATGTGGGAAAGCAAATGAAAACCAGTGCTACCACAGGATAACAAGAGTGCATGGACAAAGCTGATTATTACCATGTAGTTTTTCATGCCTGTATAACACGCAACTAGAACATACAGGCTCCATTTAAACATAGGACAAAGTAATGCCATAATCTGAAATCCATCCAAAAGACCAGTAATTACATAATAAAGTATATTTAATCAGAAACCAAGTTATTTACATTTTATTTTAATGTTTTTTCTTCTTTTAACTATACAATTCTCCCCTCCAAAGCACAAAATTAAGACTAATACTAAAATGCATTAATTTATAGCATTTATCGTAAAGTTACCTTGGTTATCTAAAACTACTTATTTATTTCAGCCCACTCTAAATACTATATTAGCTAAATCTAATGCATGTAGATAGTGCTTAAATAAAATCAACCTCAGTCAACATCAGTCATAAAGACAATCAAGAAGTTTCCCAAATTCAAGGAATAATTTTACATAAAAACTAAACAGATTAAGATACTAGAAGAATAAGAGATTAATAGGCTGCAGTATTTTAAAATTAAGTAACTGCACAGTAGCTCTCACAAAATTGTAAAGAAGTTGTAAACACAACAGAAACTTCCAAATTTATTCAATAGTATATTCTCCTGACAACACCTCCAAACTTTGATGCTATGGGACATGACACAATGTTAATGTTATCACCAATAAATATAGTAGCATTTCATGATTGCTTTTACTGAGACAGAAAGACACTTCCTTCCTTTTACATTTCTGCAGTTTCCTCATAGCATTTTTAATAAAAATTTAATACCTTCAAATGCAATTTAATTCAGTGGAGGCATATGTGTGAAAATGGATATTTCTCCTTTCCCTTAGGAAGTAACAACTTCTTCAGGTATCAAAAAATACAACATATGTCCAACAATACACCAAATGTATGTGAATGGTTAAAAGATTCACTTTGAAACACAGACTGAATGTATAGAAAAAGTGGTAATATAGTGAAAATTTGGACAGGAAAGATGAAATTGTTAAGGAAATAAAGGTTAAAATTAATAGCATTTCACATTCCAGCTGTTATTTTATGATTGAAAGCAACAGGACAACAGGCATCCTGCAGGTTTTAGTGGAAAGTTAGTGATCATTTGCCTCAGAGGACCTGAAAAACACTGTTTTCCTGTTTCCCTTCTTCCAGTCACTCATTCCCACAACCTTCTTTGTATCAGCACACTAGTGATCACAAAGTCAAGGACTTAAATCAGACTACAGTTGCCTTTTTTTGGTGGGTTATGGCCCTTGCAAAGGAGGATGCACAACTGCAGACATGGTGGCTTTAACCCCTTCAATGGATGCACAAACTTGCACACACAGATCAGTGTGTTCTTGTGGCCAAGAAGGCCAAAGGTATCCTGGGGTGCACCAGCAAGTCAGGGAGGTGATCCTGCCCCTCTGCTCATCCCTGCTGAGGCCTCACCTGGAGTGTTGTGTCCAGTTCTGGGCTACTCAGGATAAGGCTGATGTGGAGCTCCTGGAGTGGGTCCAGTGGAGGAAAACAAAAATAATTAAGGGACTGGAGAATCTCTCTTATGAGGAAAGGCTGAGGGAGCTGGACCTGTTCAGCCTTGAAAAGATACAACTGAGATGGGACCTCATCAATGTCTGTCAGTGTGTGTAGGGAGGTGTCAGAGGATGGACCAGGCTCTGCTCGGTGGTGCCCAGCAATGGGACAAGAGGCAATGGGCAGAAACTGATGCCCAGGAAGTTCCACCTGAACATGAGGAAGAACTTCTTTACTGTGTGGGTAACCGAGCACTGGAACAGATTGTCCAGAGAGGATGTGGAGTCTCCTCACTAGAGATATTCAAAGAACTTCTGGACACAATCCTGTGCCATGTGCTCTGGGATGCCCCTGCTTGAGCAGGGACATTGGACCAGATGACCCACTGTGGTCCCTTCCAACCTTACTCATTTTGGGACTCCATGAAAATTGCCATGTGACCTGAGAAGACAGATTGTATTTCCTATTTCAACTGCATAAAGATCCATTCCATCTGAGCTGCATCCCTTGCAATCCACCTACTTTTGATCTGTGAAGATACACTATGAATGCTTAGAAAACAACTCTCCCAGAAGGCAGCAATATCCATGCACCCAGAGGCTAAATTCCAGCTCCTCCTTTGCCAAGCAGGGGTGACTCCATCTACCGATCTCCTGTTTAAATCTCATACTGTTTCTCTTGATTTTAAAATGGTTCTAATCTTCAGAAACTCAGTCAACTATTTAAACTACAGTAACTCACTGCTGTTCCTTTTGCCATTTCTCATGATCTTCACAAGTGCATAAACCATGGCTGAAGGATGGTCTGAAGTTTTACATTTGCAGCTACGGAGTTACTGCACTTGACAGTATCAGTGGAGCAAAATCTGAAAAGCACTTTATGTAACTTCCAGTGTTCTGTATTATTAACTGTCTAGTAACCTGGTTTAAATACCCCCTGCTGCTTTTGTAGGACCATTTATCCACTACACCAGACATCACTCCAAGTAGACAGCACTCCCTCTCAGCACATTTCTTGCTCAGAGAAAGGTGGTATTTAATAAGGGAGAGTTTAGTTCTGGAGGCCAGATCCTGGCCTTAATAGAGCACTAAACAGACAGAAAGCACTAAGGGGTGCAACAGAAGTTGTGGGAAATTGACAGTAGCTTTTCTAGAAATACTTCACCTTGAATTTCCTGTCACAGAGCAGCTCCTTCAAAAGTCTCACCCATTCCTCCTTCTTAGCCAAGACAGTGAGTACAACCCTTCAGATCTCTGCAGAGCAGCCACAGCAGGCACAAGCTCCATCTCTGGAGAGGGGCACATGGCAAGACAGGCAAGCACCCTGCCTGGCCTCAGGGGCCTATAAAAATCCCAAATGGCAAAGTGGGGTGGATATCCAATGGTTGAACACAGTCTGTTCCAACATAAAGGGCAGAGGACTTTAAACAAACCAGCAGGCAGCAAATTTTAAAAAAAAAAGAAAAAAAGGAAAACTATATTGCTTTGTATCACATAGGGTAAGCTGTGGAATTCCTTGTGAATTCAAAAGTTATACATACTTTGAAAAATAGGAGACAAAATGGGTAAAGTCATGGAAGAAAAAATCAGTATGACCTTTAAATATAAATTTAATACCTTCGTTCTGACATACGCTGAGCTGCAAGTTACTGGAGGTCATATTGGAGAAGGGATCTCTACAACTGCGCTTTTCCTACACTCTTCTCTTATCCTCTACTGCTGGCAATGTCAGAAAAGCTCCTGGGCTTTTATCAACTTCTGGACTACCCCATCCCAGCTGTTCTTCCCCACACTAATGGCATTTCTGTTATGTAAGCTGTAACAAGAAGGAATTCACCAGCAGATAACCATATATGCACAATACCAACACAGACAAACCTCAGTAAAAAGGTGGAAATAAAAAGCCCACAAAAGCCCTGTAGAAAATTAGGACATTTTTTGTTCTTCAGATCTGAGAAACAGACATCATTACAAATGCCCCAAAAGTTATTTACATATAGAAGGGAGAAGATTTTCTGAAAGGTTTAACAGTAACTAAGTAGAAAGGAATTCACTGAACAATTCTATTCACTACAGCAATGAAGCATGTCATACATCTTGGTTTTTAAATGTACATACCCCTCAGACATTACTCCAGTTCTACAAATTATATTGATGTGCTCCATAAAAATCAATGATTAAACTCAAAGCAAAATACACAATTTGTTCAAATTTCCATTGCATATTTTACAATATGTTTTAAACTATAAAAAGAGAACAGAACCTGATTGTTTCATGTATAGATTGGAGAATGTTTTATAGTCATAGAAAAAGAAAAGCTGTGATTTATTGCCAGTCTTTACAAGGACAGCTGTCTGATATTGTAACTTTTGCCCTATACCCACCAAGAGTGAAAGTTAATTAACTTCTTTATATGACTCAAGGACATCCAGTCTTTATGAAGTGAATGGAAAGCTACTGAACTAATACATTAAATTGAAACACTAAGAGTAGAAAGTTTTCCCAGAAAGCCATTTTGTTTTAATAAAATCCATAATCCTTTAGAGAAAAATGAACTGACTGTTATTAAGTTAGCCTTTTAAGATTAACATTTTTAATATAGATTTTTTTTTATACATATCCTTTTTTGGAAAGGATCTTGGTGCATCAGACACTGGAGAAACCTACCATGGTAAATTCAGCCCTTTACTGATCTCCTTACCAATTAGAACAAGTAATGCTGCATTTGAGAAGTATCTACCCTGACCAGAAGGTTCTGACAAACAAATAAACAAAAAAATTTTTGGTGAACATTTACCAAAAAAACACAGTAAAATTCCAGTTCATATCATCACAGGTTTGGATTAAATTTAGGGTAGGGAAAAGACATGGTAGTGATGCAACCTTTAAGTCAGAAGGTCTTGGTTTAATCACAACAGCATTTATGCAGCTCCAGCTGAAAATATCCCTGTTCAAAAACCGGTGGAACCACATACCAGGAGAAATATCACTGCAAACTGTTTCTACACTCTTTCCATAAGCATCCATTTCTCACCTTGGTTAGAGACAGCTATGGGATGAGCAAGCAAAGGTACTTACATTCCCATGACCATAAATCTTTCCTTGTGAATTCACAAGAGAATATTGTAGGATTCTATTTTTGTCTTGGCTTATTACAAGTTACCAGCATGCAGCTAGAACTGAGTAAATCCTACACCTGACAACTGCAGCCTTTCAAAGCTTTCATGAACGCTGCATTGCTTGCCTGCCTGCAAGCCAGCAGTGCACAGAATGCTAAGGGCTGTATCCGAGCAGGGCTGAAGGCAGGACACAAATAGAAACGGAGCAGTAGAAAAGGAAGCTGTGTGCAATGATGCAAAAAAACCCTATTGCTGATTTGTATTCTGCCTGAATACGAGGAGGAAAGTAAGAAAACCTCCAGCTCATTCACATGAGGAATATAAATAGAAGATTCAGTAAAGAACTATTTTTCTAAGCATTCGCATTTGGAAGATGTTCAAATTCTAGTTATATACCAAATAATCATAAAAGGCAATACTTGTTAATCACAAAATTGGAGAGTTCCAGAATTTGGAAATAGACTGATTTAATGCCAATGTTACATACAGTTTGTATAATATACAAAATAGAAATCATAGTTAAAGTCACATAATACAGCAGGGGATGGCAACTGCGGATAACCAGCTCCCATGGTGGATGTGATTGTATAGTACATTTCACAATAGTTATAAAAAGATGAAAGGCAGAGCTTGAGGACCATAAACAAAGGATTATTTTACAGACAATCAACTGACAAAGTCATAGGCACTGAGGAAATAATACAAACAGAAGGAAAAGAAGCAGTGCAGTGGAAAAGCATTTAAATACACACCATAATAAGGAAAGATGAACTGCTTTGCAATCCCGAATCTTTTCAGGGAGTATATATGACTTGCAGCTGCTTCATCAGGAAGGTGCACAAAAACAAAGCCCTTTAGAGAACATCAGCAGGGAACTCCTCCTAGGTGAAGCTTTGCTGTTCTTTAACAGAGGAAAAGCAAACAAACAACCATCCCACCTATTTGTGCTGCTCCATGAAATAGAAAACATATCTATAGCTACAAGTAGAGCCCAGTATTAGGATAGGAGCTCCAAAACAAAATAACTTATCCCCACAAGATACATTTCAAAAGCAGGTTTACTCCAGACCAGATCTAAACTGCTCTGTGCACTGAATGCTCAATAACACCTGAGAGTGCATCCTCCAGTTTATTTTCACACAAAATTAAGCCAGTTTTGTGAACTTTAAAGCTGCTCCAGATATAAAACACAGAATGGTAAGAGGGGTGTTAAGGAAAATTAATTCAAAACAACATTCTTCCTCCAAACTAGAACACAGAAGTGTTGAAAATAGAGACCCCTATCAAAGACTTCTTACTGTCAGCTAAGTCTGATTTTCAGAAGGCAACAGTTGGATGACCATGCTTGCTCATCCTCCCCTTCTATGAATTTTATGTTCGTTTCTATTCATTCTGTTCACTCATTGTTCCTTGAAATTGGGAACTGTTGGTTACAGGTTGTGCAGAAAAGGGCAGATATGACTGAGTTACTACAGAAAGAGGCAACAGACCCTCCTGATAACTGGATTCAATAGGTTCACCAAAAAAAAAACAACCCAAAAACAAACAAACAAACAAAAAAATTCCCAAACCTAAAGCAAATATACTTGTTATATCTCAATGAAGTTTTACTATCTTTAGACACATAATTTAGCAAATAAAACTTCTTTTGAACCAAAATCTGTAAAGATCCTAATGGGAATGTTAGATATATCTAGAGCCTACCTTGTACTATTCTTAGCCACACCCAAAAGACAGCAGAGGAAAAAAACAACCATGCACACAAGCTCCATCCGAATGGCTCATGTGTCACCGATTCCAGTAGATCAGTAAAGGTGAGGTTCCACATTCCTAGTTCTGGGCAGGACAAAGGTTGAGTTTGTACTTCCAGAAGACACAGAGAGCACAAAGGTCTCGTTCTGGGCTCTACTACAGCTGACATGGACAGAAGTCCATCATTGCAGTGTGATGTGCCTCGTGCACAGACACCACACACAAACGGGGCTCTCAACCAGGCCTGAGACCTTATCGTGTCTGCAGAAGTTGGCCTGGACCTGCGAGTTCCTCTCTCAGCCAACTGGCAGACCTTCTGTTCTCTATCTCTCCTGGATTCATGGATGCCTCAATACCTGGCTCCAAGCCACTGAGCTGCCCTGCAGGCCAATACCAGCCCTGCTGGTGGTGCACTGACACCTCCACACAGGACACATGCTCCAGGTGATTGCACCCCAACGTGCAGGGGCCCCTAGGACCCAATGGTCCCACTCCAGCTGGAACTCTGGGCTCACACTAGCACTTAATACTCCATATATGCAAAGGTATTTAGAAGAGAGCCCCCTCACCCAGAAATATATGACTAGCCTCTTTATTCCTCCATTCTGCTCTCCTATGCTTCTTCTGCTCCAAATCACCTCAAATCCTCCTGTACAGAATCACAAACCCTGCCTTTTGCCCTTCCCCTAAACATTCCATAATAGATCCTGAAGAATTTATGGATGCTCTTCCCCTCCACCCCATAATAAATTTCATGGAACTGATCACTTTCCTGTGGAAGACTTGAGAGGAACCAGGTCAGGATGCTCCATTTCTCAGACTATTTCCCCATTCCACCATTCCACTGGGTCCCTTTGTGGTTTTGGAGATGAGCCTTTTAACACATAGCCTAATTTATCCCCGGGCTTTCAGAGTAAAGCTAGAGAGGCCTGCATCATTGTACCTCAGATACTCAGGAGTTAAGGTGATGTCATTTGGAACAGGCTATCCAGGGAACTGGTGGAGTTGCCATCCCTGAAAGCATTCAAAAAACTCAAAAAACATGTGGATGTAGCCCTGGAGGACATAGTTTAATGGTGAACATGGTGGTGATGCTGGGTTGACTTGGTGATCTTAGTGGTCTTTTCCAAAATTAACAATTTCATTCCATACAAAAAAAAAAAAGTTATTTTTTTACAAAATGTCTATTTTAAAGCTGGGAAATCATCAGAAACTTACTAGGATGTACATGCCATTCCCTACCTCCTTAAAAAATGGAGAAAATGAATTAATTTCTACAGCAATAAGGACTTGACCAATTAAAGACAACTTCCCCATAGATTATATAGTCTAAAAATGAAAAAAAAAAAAACCCAACAAACAAAAAAACCCAAAAAACCAAAACCACACACAAAAAAAAAGGAAGGCAAATCACAGCAAAGACAGGAGTATTTTTACTTATATTGCCAAAGTGCCCAAGCAGAAGCCAAACTCCTTTGGGGTAAGAACTCTGCAAGTGTCAAATAAAGTCTGTGATCTGACAGAGGCAACACATGAAAGAAAATGAAAATGCTTTCCTACACAGAGGAGGAGGAGTACAACAAGACAGCACTTGATAGCATGACAGACAGCACTCTTTTCAAGTTTCTACTGAAAACATGAAAGAGATATATGTAACGTTTGAGCCCACTTATAGGGAGTCCCTAGCATGGATCAGAGGCAACATCAAGTCAAAGAAGATCCCTTTAAGTCTATAAGCAAAAGGACACAGAAGGCCAGAGCCTAGTATGGACACATGTGGAAGACAGCAAGGGACAATGGGTTAAAAGTGGAAAGCTGTAAGGTTACTCCTCCCCCCAAGGTAAAAGCAAAGCTGAGGCTGTATATACAAGCCAGCACAGCTATTTTAGAGGAAATCAAGGTAATCAACCCATTTTTCACAAGAACTGTTCAAGATCACACACGTTCTTCATCTGTATCTCAGAGATCAGTAAATTTGTCAAGGACTGGATTAAATAAGTGAACTTAAAAAACAAAACAAAACTGCATAAAACCCACTGCAAAAGCAGAAGATCCCACCCTCACCAAGTTCCCTTGGCAAGATCAACAAGCTCCTAGAAGCTGCATACACGCACCTCTGAAAGTGCCCTGGTTTCCCAAAGGCTGCCTTGCTGTGTGCTGTTAAAAATAAAACCCCTTTTGGTTATATTTATTTTAACTTACTGACTTGAAAAATCTACAGCCAAGTCATGTGACACTGTGTCCTTTTCTCTCCCTGCTGCTAAAGTTCTCTGGGTTTCTCTTTTTTTCTGAATCCTTACTGTGTGTCTAAGCTCACCCACCCCATGTCCAGTCTTTCACCTAGTCTCTTCCTCCTCCCACTTTCACTTGGAGAACTTAATGTTTTTTTTCCTCAAGCCTCCATTATTCCCATTGTCTCCTCCCGTCTCAGTTGATCAGTGCCTTGCAGACAGCTTACAGAACATATTTATCTGCAGACATCTTGGCTGAGAGCTCAAGAAAAGTTCACATCCTTGCAAAAAACCCCATGAATTCCATTACTTACCCCAAAAAACTAACAGACAAATTAACACATTTTAACACGCTTTTTTGTAGCAGATAACTGCAAAACAGCCAAAGAAGACACCACATACTCACAGACTAACAAAACAGTTGAGTGAATTCATAGATTAACTGACCACTAATTAATATGATAAAATACAAATCTAAAACTCATACAGTTAAAAAAAAAAAAAAAAAAAGGAATTGTTCCCAAAATCCTATTATAGGCACTCCTAATTAAATTAAAGAAAAAAAAAGCACAACTTCCTTGATTTTTCAAATTTTATTCCAGAAATGGCTTCCCAGTACCCAAACCTACTGTGCAGCTGTGCCTTCCACATGCACTCCTGTGAGCAGAATGTGCAGCCCAGGGCTGGAAGAGAGGCAGGACTGCCCTGCTCAGATTCATGCAGAGACAGCACCTTCAGCTGCTTGCCAGGCCTGGCCCTGCAGGAACAGATGCTACAGAAACTTGGTCTGTGAAACTCTGAAGAAATGATGACTTTGGTTTTGGCCTATAATTATGATGTCCACAAACAAATAGTTCACACTTATGTGTTTCATACCGCTAACAGTTAAGTCCTATTTTAATAAGTAAGAAATTCAAATTCCAAAGATTTTTTGAGATTGTTTGTTACATTACCTTGAGTAATATTTGCTACTACCTTGAGGTGCCTTCACTTAACAACAAGGTAAAACTACATGGTCACTTGGGTAATAACATGTTTACCTGATGCAACTAATGTATGCATGCCCTTGCATATGGGAATTTTAAAATTAAAAAAACAAAAACAAAAACTTCACTGCAACATCATCACTATTCCACAGCAATTAGTAGCATCTTAGCTCTTCTCAATTGTTCTCTGAGTTTAAGAACTAAAACTTCCTGGATTACTTGTTGCAGCAAGTAACTTTATAAATTAAGTATCCTAGGCAAAATGAGGTACTACTCCTATAATAAAGTGTCAACGACTTCAACTGAGTTCACATTAATTCAGGGAATCCTCAGTCCTCCAAGAAAGCAAGCACTTTCCATGACACAGCAATATCCTCTGATCCCTACAAGTGTAATTTAAAATGAAGTGTCGTGTCACAGACTCCTGGACTTAGGTTGAGTGTAGGATTATAACATGTGTATTGGATATCTTGGGAATCTTGGGGAAAAAATAAAATCTAAGCTTTGTGAAACTGAAAGAAAAAGCATTCTAAACCAATTTCCCAATTTTTGGAAGCAATTTTCTACTATAAAAAGGATATTCCAAAGATGCTGTCATATCTACCATATGATACTCTTCTGGCATTCATTTCTGAAATTCATATCTAAAAGCCAAATACCTTGTGTAGCTCATAGTTTCACAGCTGAGTGGTACAACAGCTAATCTAAAACCCCAAAGGCAAAGATTCTCCCCCTAGCTTTCACAAGGCAAAACTCAGTGCTGGTTCCACTGTTGCAATGAATCCAAATAGCTCTCTGCTTTGTAAGAGAACAGCTGATACAAAATTGACACTCCAAATTAAAACAGACTCCTATTAAAACACTTTGAATTTCTGAAAGATTGTAGTGGAAGGCACAGTACGTGGCATGCTGCATTTTTGACCAAGGAAACTTACTCAAACCCTTTATTCAAAAGCCAGGCTGTCAAAAAACATACAACTATTTGAAATCAACTTCTCCCCTTAATGTCTTATAGAACACAGATGTCTTGGCAAGGTTGGCACAAACAAAAACCTCCAAGCTATTCAACCAGCTGCTTTGATTTTGTTATGCCTGAACAGTCACATGCTCAGTTGAGACCTCTATTCTGTTTATGCCTTGAGTCAGTATAAAGCTTTTTGCTCTTTATTAGGACAAGCAGCAGTTTTTAAGTGATTTCTTGTGACACAAGGAAAGAAAATAACCTCTGCAGAAATGACTCACCAATATTAATAAAAAAACCAAGTCCTGAAAAATCAGTAAGTTATTACCAATGTATGAATGTCCATAGAGCATGTTTTGTTTCCAAATCTTAAGATATATAAGTAATATACAGCATCATAACAGATAAAATGAACTCAAACCATGAATAGATATCCCTGTGTATGCTCCTAGCCTGGAACAAACACAGAGTAGCTCAGATCAGGTTCTCACAAGTTTCCATTAAGAGCACTGTGCAATCATTGCAGTTACCTAATTTACAGGCCTTCACTGTACAGAGATTACCAAGGAGTGTTATGACCAGAAAATATACTTTCCAAATCATCCAGCAGTTTCCAAGCAGCTCACTTGTCAGGTGCAACATTATTTTCAAAAAGCACCAAGAGAGACACTGAAACATATATGTAACTTAAAGGCATCTTTTAGGGCCTCCAAAGATGAAACATAATTGTCAGCTTGCAGCCCAATCGATCTAAACTGATGATAGAAGAGAAAGAAAAACAAGCTGTCCACAATTTTGCTTTGCCTGTAAATACTATCCTCTGAGCCATCTCGAGTGCTCTCAAGAAGAATAACACATCTGTGTGGTCTTAACATCAGCTATGCCATCAACGGTTCAGTTACTGCACTACTGAACTAAAACCAGAAATTTTTCATTTAACACTGGCATCAGTAAACATAAGGGAGTAATTTTTAGCAGGTCTTGCTACAACTCGTTCATCATAAGTCACAGCAAATAGGGAATATTTGCAATGAAAATGTTTATTAATATATAATTTAACTATCCTGAATAGTGTATCATATTATACCTTAACAAGTCCTTTAAAGTATGAGTACTCTCAAATGAGATATTCTTTTCCAAGATGATGGTTTTATTACAGTTATGTTAAGAACAATTGAATACACCTCATTCTGACAGAAGAAAAACAATTATGCATGAAAGTAATGGTTTGTTTTTCTTAAATATTCATTCCACAACCTGTTTACACTTGATAAGCAGGTATGGGTTACTCTTCACTGCTATTATAAGTTTAGAAGAAAAGTTGGAGGTCAGTTACCACAAAAACTGTAGACTACTTGTGGCTATACACAATTCAATACCTGTAATGACACATACTTATCCCATTCAGTACACTGCATAAAATATGATTGCTGGTGTATAAAGTGACAGTCTGTACCATCAAAAAAAAAACCAAAATAAAACCAAGGTAACTCAGACTCTGCAGTGTAACATACTTAGCAAGTCACAAAAAGGGACAGAAGATTTTACCACACTATCAGGCAAACACATTTGTTAATCAGCCTGTCGAATATAACATGCTCGTTTGCAAAACACCTTGACCCATATTTGCAGCTGCAAAAAAGAAACAAAAAACTGGCGAAAGATTTTAAGTCTAGACCTCTCCCTCTTTTCCACCCATGGCTTCAAGGATAAGGTTAGTCATACACACAAACACGGCATCAAGCCTGGTTGTACTTTCTACCAGGTGCAGCAGGAGGTACGATGAAAGAAAGAATCCAGGACAGGCAGTTCTCCAGCTGACTCAGTGAGAGAGAGAGAGAGAGAGAGGCGGGGAAAAAAGCTCTAAGTAAAGTCAGTTGCAACTTGATTAAATATCATTCTCCCATTTTTTTCCTACATCATTTAGAAACATTTGCACTGTGTGTTGCCATTCACAAAGTCATGATGAATGTTTTAAATTGGCAGTCTATCTTACCCTGGTTGGAGCTGATTGTGATTTTAAGGTAAAGAAATAGTAATGAATTTTTAATTCCACCATGTAGCAAGTTACCAAAGACGGGTGTGCTACCAAACACCCCAGCTGTCTATTACATCCTTTTGAATATTGAAGGGGTTATCACAAGCACAAATCCTCACTTCATCTGGATGATCCAAGCAGTAAAGTGGTATGATGGGTTAAGAAAGTCAGAAACTGTGCCTACAAAAACTGAGGATTTTCTGCAGCTGTCTGAATTCCCAGAGGGTTTTTGACCCAATATAAGCACTCGTTTACATTGTGTGCATCAGAAACTCCTGTACATGCTCAGCAATCTGGACATCAGCACCCACTCACCATATCCATTCTGCAAAATCTACAAGGGATGCAGAGTTACTCCTAAAAGCACTGCATACACTTCCAGACCAACTCTACTGAAGCCTGGTTCCCCCAAAATTGTCAAACTTGCTACACATGCAATAACTCTGAAAAACTGATTAAAATGCCCTATAAGTACACTTAACAGACAAACTAGTTCTTGGCAAATACTTTCAGGCAATTTCACATTAGAGAGTCTTACGCAAAGCATTGCTCTATCAGCATGGTGTGCTGGTGTCAGGCACGTTTTGATCAATCTTTCACCACTCTATTTTCTAATGCACAGTCACAGTTGATAGTTTTTTCTACTACAACTTGGATAAGGACATTCTCAAATTCAACATTAAAATAACTTCTCTGCTAGGTAAGTGGGTGTGCTATTCAGTGCATTTGGTTTATGTGGCAAAGTTTTGGTAGCTGGGGGCAGAGAAATAAAGATGGCCTGCAGGGTGGCTCCTGTGAGAAGACACCAGAAGCTGCCTCCATGCTGGAAAGAGTCAACTCTGATTCCACAAAGGACTCAGTACATTTGGCAACATTTTTTTTTAGTTTCAGTGGCTGGAATTTGTTTCTGATCTTAAAAGTAATTTTTAAAAATGAATTTACAATTCCATTTATCATTTAATTCACCATTCATTCAACTATATCATGAAAGTTATAACTTTCATGAATTAAATAAAGCTTTTCAGTTATGTTTCTCACAATCCCTTTTACGGTAACAATCAGAAAATGCTATTCACTAAGAAACAGAAGAAAATGCACATCTGAAAGGCTGGTGAGAATACCCAGAAGGTTGCAGGTTGTCCCCTCAGACTTCTCTTAGGCAACCTGCAACATCTCAGTGGTATCACAAACTGAAAGCAACAATAGAGCTCAGCTGCCGCAGTGGTGCTCTGTGACCTGTTCAGGCCAGTCCAGGTCATACCATGATTACAGAGATAGGAATCCAGCTTATTCATCAGCCCTCAAAGAACAACCCTCCTATCAATCACGCAGAGTAACCTTGGTACAGGCTCCTGGCCTTAAGCTGAAACCTGGTAGCTTCCTACACAAACCACGTAGATGTTTCATTACTATTGTCACAATACTCTGACCTTCCGTGCAAGTTCCTTTCTCTATTTCAGTTTCTCTTAATCTGATTAGTAAACACCCGTGACACCTGGCTGTAGTATCAGCTCGCCCACATGATTTCAGACAGAAGTTTACAATGTGAGGATTGGAGAGATCTAAATGTATTGAGACTGGGGGAAGAAAAGCAAAAAGCAAGAACCAGACAGATTAATGCAAGTTAAAAGTAAAGTAACAGTTTCCATAAGTAATGACTCAAAGTGAATAACTACTCTTTTTCTTTCTAAAGAGCATTTTAATTTAAATGTGACACCAAATGTAAAGTTCCGCTAATTTTATGAAGTCATCTCTTAAAACTGCGAAGTGTTTTCATTAGACTTAAAACCCAAACATTTATTTAAAATTATCTGAAAAACAAACACTGAAATACTCAGAACATAAACAGGAAATAAAATTAACATACCATTTACTGTCTATCATAAGAAAAATATAAAATCAAGAACAGAGCATGACACCAAGACTGTAATATTTTAAATTAGACTTTAATGACCACATGAGGATAACCTATCCATTCATATGCAACTTTAATATTAACATGCTGTGAAAAAACATTACAGTCCTTTGTAAAAAAAATCAAAAAACCCAAAAAACCCAAAAACCCACTAATACAAAGAAAAAACCCCAAAACTACATCATCTCCATTATCTCTTTTGTTAAATTTAATCCCACAAAAGTCAGATAACCAAATTTTCTAAAGCCTTGGAGGTTGTCTAGGAAATAAAAGCTAAATAAGAAACATTAACAATTACAGGAGGAAGTACGAAACAGTACGACTGCAGTTTGCAAAGGAAACTAAAAAAAGCAAAGTAAACATTACCTGGCAGAGAACTACTCCCTAATGAACATCAAAGATCCCAAAAAACCCCACACTCTGCATACCTTCAGGCCTCAAACAAATTCCCAGTTAAATCTAATGAGACATTTTGCCACCTTGTAAAGAAAAACAGAAACTAGATGAGGGGAGCCACATGCTGGAGATAACATGAAAGACCATTCCTCCAACCTGCCTGAAGAACTTCATCTCCCTTTTCATCCCATTTCTTTTCACAGAACTTTATCAGTCTGCCTTCCCACATCAATCCCAGTTGTTAGGCAGATGCCTTTTTGGTATTTTTTTCACACCTAAGAACTGGCAGCCAAAACATCTAGCTCAGTAAACAAATATTCTCCTAAAAAGGAACCACAAATGGCCAAGCAACAGGAATAAAAGCAAGGAGAAGCAAGCAATTCATTCTTCAGCAGCAAGAGCCAAGAAGTAGCCATTGCTATGGCACAGTCCAGAGCTGCTCACTCCTGCTCCAGGCACACAAGCCTGTCGAGAAAAGCAGGCTGGGGAGGAAGGGTGGGAGCAGACACCACTCCTGCTGCACATGCAACTACCCCAGTAAAAGGGGAGTTGTGTAACCCCAGTGGCTTACCTGCCCTTTGATATAAGGACATGTACTGAAACAAAGAACAAAGAAACTGCTTGGTTAACAAGTTAAGCTTGGAGGACTTACACCCTTTACTGCTCCCATGCTACACAGGTGATCAAAAGAAAGCCATGAGAGAAGGAAGCTGAAAGGTAACATGAAAAAAACCAAAGTTATCCTTTGTTTTGGCCAACAATGTAACTAAAAGCAACTACCTACACATTTTTAAATCCTGAACTGATCATATCCACTTGAAGACTGGTAATCCTGCCTTTCTGCCTGACCAATCCCATTCAGGAAGAGGGGCAGAGAAGGAACATTGTTCCTGTGGAGAAGCAGAACTTCCCGTCAGCAGTGCCACCCGCACTGCCAAGTCACAACTTCTCTTGCAGCGTATGCAAGAGAGTTTCCATTTCCTGAGCAGGCACTTGTGTGGTTTATGCAGCTCCAGCAGCACCCAGCACAGGCTCTGCCCCACAGCAATGCACTGACGTAAGCAGAGGAGAAAAAGAGGCCAAAATCTTCTCTGTAAAGACACATGGATAACATAGTAAAGAATAAATAATAAATATTTTAAGAATAAATATTTTAACTCATTAAACTAAGCAAGAGAAAAAATTGTAACACTGTATCAGGTTCTACTGAACTGTATCCATGGTTCTACTAAATTAATTAGCCCAGTTTTGATAACTGGGCTCACATAACTCATTCATGTTTTTGAAATAAGCATCTGCCCAATTCTCAGATGACAACTTCAGACCAGGATATGCTAATGTTTGTTGACCCACAGAAGCTCTGTCTAATTTCCCACAAAAAAAGAAGGGAGTCTCCTGACATTTTGAACATCACCTCAATGGACAGGGACAATGCATGGAAAATATGTTCAGCAATCCCACTTGCTAGAGGGTGTCAGTATCTCTTCCAATAAAAAAAAAAAAAAAAAGAAATTTAGATGCTGGTGTCTTCAGTATACTTTTAAGTTAAAATTCTTCCATAAGCATTACAGTCTTACAAGTTTTTAGCAAAGATCAGCTGGCTAAAAGGTCTTTTTACTGAAAATGTTCAAACATTTGAGCTTATTTGAGAACACATAAACTTTTTGAAAGTACATTAAAATATTTAATGTGAGATGGTCTCCTGGTGAAACACTATAAATACTTACTTGCACTGAATTAGTACTCACGTATAATTCTCACTATTACAGTTTTTCAACAAGGTATGTTGGAGATCTTCCGTTCTCCCTGATACACAACTTCAGATTTTTGATTGCAATGTTTTAAATAATTGCACCTAAGAAAATGAATGGCTGCCATTTTAAAAACAGATCTTTCAGAAAGTCCTCAAAGACAAAAGAGCCTGTAAAAGAGTTACTAAAAGAAGACAACCTCCAAAAAGATTAAGTCATGCGCAAATCAGGAAATCATAGAAGCACTCTGCAAATTAAATGTAAAAATTACAAATCAGAAGATTTGCAGTAACAATTTTTCTAAATGCCTACAAACCAGTATATTTTTCAAACACATCAAAAGAAAAATCTTGTCTTAGTTCTGCTCTGAACGTCCTCTCTCATTCACATACTTCAAATCGACAAAGAAACTGACAAACTATGGGGAGAGGGAGAACAAAAATAACCCAAACCATGAGTTTTGTAAAGAGATATCTCAGCATCATTTAATATAATACACCCACTTTTGGTGGACAAATAGGCTTGTTAGCAACCTATTTGACAGAGTCTACCTGAATTCCTGAAAAGAGCTACCAATGTTCAACACCAAGAGTGTTTGGTAAAAAAAAACAACTGACATGAGATGAGGAGAAGCCATTCTTCCAGAGCAGCAACTGTTTGGAATGAAAGGAAATAGGACTAAACTGTCCATTTTACCATTCAAGAGACGGTATCAGGAATCAGTTCTGGTACCTGTTCAGCTCAATGCATCCTACCCTGTCTAGAGGGGATGTGGTTGGCAAAGTGACAAAGGTCACTGATGATATAAAATGCTCAAGTAAGAAAAATGAAAACTAGATGTGGAGGGGGTCACGTAACTTCACAAATTCTAACTGCCCATTAAGAGAGCAGATGAAAAATATATATAAAGGCATAAAGCAATGCACATTAAAAATTACTTTTGTAAATTTACATATATAATGTGAGTCTCTGAACCACCCATGCCCATGGTAGACAAAATACACGCTGCAGTCTTAAGAATTTTCTTGGACTATACCTTGAATATTTGGGAGTTACCAGGATATCAAACTGCTGAGGATAGGATAAGAGGAGCACAAAGGGCATCATTATATCACGCTGGAAGTTCACACTACATCTGCATTTTGCTCTTTGTATCTCAAAAAGTTAAAAGAGGGCTATAAGAAGGCAATTAGATTGATTCCAACTACAGAAATGCTTTCTAGGGGATGGGATTAAATATGTGTATGTTAATGTGCTAATATGCTAACGTCCTTCAAGCTCAAAAAGAAGTGACTGATGTAAAGCAAGAGAAGTCTACAATCTATAAGGAACAGAGGAAATAAACAGAGAAAAATTAATTATTTTCTCATACTACTAAAATGCCAAATTAAATCATATGGATGCAAGTTTAATTAAAAAGTCTGCTTTTTATCTTAAAGACCATTTAGGTAATATGTGAAATTTATGTTTTCATAGAGGCTAACAAATTCTAATTAATGAGAGGGATACTCAAGTCATGTCTGAGTTTAATAGTTTATCATCTTCAGCTCAGAAAATTTCTGAGCAGCAAATTGTTGAAATAGTATCATGCTAGGTTTTCCTGCTAATGTTCTCCTGAAGACAGAGGCTATTGATCATTGATTGTTAAAGAGCAGGATACAGGCTTAGGGGAACTTGTGGTTTGACTCAATATAGTGGTAGTTTCTGGTGAAAAATTTGACAACCTAGAAAATTTTTGAGAGTATCTTGAACAAGTAAACTTTTTACTGTTTCAACCATAGCACACAATTCAACAACACTTCTCAGCCCACAATGTGTGTTTCAATTCCCAGCCATTAACTTTTCTCATGGTCATGTCCACATAAGCCAGGGAGTCTGAGAAGCTTTAAGTGAATGCAGCTACAAAAATGGATAACAGGATGGAATTAGTACCAGGATAACTAGGATAAACCTAGTACAATTTAGATGGACAAACTGTCTTTCAGAACAAACTACGCACAAAAACAAAATCTACCAACTTGTGAATAATAACTTTATTTCTGCAAAATAAAATCAGCTTCGATAGAAAGGGTTGTTATCTGAGTCTTCTGGAGATCTTGCTACAAGCACTGATGCATTTAAGAGACAGACTTGGTATCAGTCAACTTAAGGCCCTTCAAGAAGGGAAAAGCTACAAGGTAAAGTAGAAGGATGGAAAGCTGGGTGGAAATTACCATCCAAATGCTCTGCTCAAAGTCTGAGCAGAAATTCATATAATTTCTTCTTTATAAAATACTGCTCAAGTTTAATATTGCTGAAGTTCTTAAACATTACTTTCTCTTTCCTCAGCCAAAATTATTTTCTGACTCTTAACTTTCTGGAGCAGTAACATGATACTTTAACTCAAGTACTGAACTATACCAGCAGATCCTGGAACATGTTCATAAACTTTCATTATCTACCTCTGGCTTTTTACTTCATCACATGCTCATGCAATTTTTCAGAAAGCAACATCCAAGGCAGCACAACACATTTCACCCATATCACATATCACATTTCACCCATATATCATATGTACTTCAGGAGCACATTTTTTATTCTTTTGTAGGCATTTTTATTTTTCTAGACAAACTACCTTTTCGACCAACATATTGTTGTATTCCATTTTAATTCTATTATTAAGAAAAAGAAAGAAAAAATGTTTTAAAAACAGCACACAAAGTATGAAGTAGGGCTTCTTCAAACTCAGTCAAAAGCTTTCTAAGAATGCTCAAAATTGGTCTAAAGATTAATCCACAAAATCCAAGCCCAAGAAAAACAAACCCATTGATTAGTGGAAGCCTGTTTGAGACTACAATGCAGTCAAATAAACCAAAGCTCATGAACCTGAGCTAGTTGAAGATATTCCTGCTCACTACTGGGACGCTGGAACCAGATTCCTTTGAAGATCCCTTCCAACCCAGACCATTCTATGTTTCTATTCTGCCCTATACTAATCAACTGTCTTTAAATTTCAAGAGAGAAGTGACATGCCTGGGTCAATTCTTATTCTTTATGCATCTGCTTGATTCAAATTAAATGCCCCTACTGCTGAAGAAAGAGCACATGCTGCACGTGCCTTGATTAGTGGGCAAGAAACCACAGCAGACACAGAAGAGCAGCAGCTCCATTCACTTTTATACTGAGGTGTGTGTACATTTTTGTATTGATGTGTGTGAATACACCCTGACACAGAGGGTAAAACGTAAGGTTAGAACACAGAAGCCCAGTTGCAGGCTCCATTCACACCTTAATTGTTACTGCATGTAAGACACACCCCAAAATGATCATCTGTCTCTACAGACTTTCATTTTAATTTATCCCAGCCCAACTTCCCAAAAGGCTGAGTGGTTCTCAATGAACTGCTTTTTAAAGCATTTTCAGTCTGCTTTCATTATAAACTTCTAGACTTGCATATTTTTCCTTCCCATTAAAACTACATGCTATTCAAACTCTGCATTGAAAACAGAAATATTAAGTTTTCTTTTGCCATTTTATGAGAGTCTACTAAAAACCTCAGAATTTTGCAATATGAATTCATTTACCTGGACCCTGGCAAAAACAGGAAGATAACCTCTCCAAGATCTTCCATTAAAGTTAAGTGTCCAGTACACCACTATTTTGTAAAGTTTTCTGTGGTCAATTAATACATTCAATTGCCTTCAGGTGGAGACCTCAGTATTCTCTTCATTCAGCTAGGCTATTCAGCTCCAAGGCAAGTTCTCAGAAATTAAGAAATCTCAATTACTGGTCATGTGGAAAACATGCTACATGATTTTTTGAATACCTCAGATAAATTCATTAACTGGACAGGGACAAAACCACTTCTCTAGCATTCAGATGACCAAGAGATATCAATTTCTTTTTCCTGCAATTACTTTTCACAGACAGGAAACAACACTAAGAAAGCTTCCAGCATTTATAAGCAATAGTTAAATATTCACACTATGAAACCCTAGTATTTTATACATTTAACTCATCTAGAGCTGTTTTGAGAGTGGTCCAATCTTTATTTAAAAATTCTCAGTTGGGGTCAAGCTTTAACTTCATTTGCAAATTCTTCCAGCAGAAGCACCATAAACTCCCCAAATGCTGAAATTGTTGAACAGGTTGGTAGTCCAGTCCATAATGACTGGGAAGTCCTTCAAGCACTGCACTTCGTTCACTGACATTCAGGAATCACAAACACGAAGGGTGTTTCTTGCACCTAATAACATTCACTACAGGTGCATCTACTTACTTTTAAAAGCCTCAGACCAAGCTCCAGCTCTACTTAATGCTGCTTTATGATGAACAAAGTTCAGGTTTTCTTTTTCTACCACAAGATTATAGGTTTGTTTCAAATTAGAGAGTCATATAGCAACTTGATGAAAGAAAGATACTCCAAAACGTCCTGTTGAGTAAGTCTAAATCACAGCCTTCTGGTTTAACTTTTGGCACATGGACAAAGGTCCAGGTGCATGTTTACAACAGGCAAAATCACTCTATCAGAGAAGAGGCATCTATCCAGATATCTTTGTACACATTGTACATGTGCTTTCAGCATGCTACAACTACGAGCAAAATATCATCACTCCACCCAGTAGCTTCCCATTACAGTTTGAGTCATGAACCAATCAATGATTTCATACTAATAACCTCAAGTCTGTCATTGTTTCCCAGGTTTATATTATGAACTATGTTATGCACCAGCTACATTTCATTAACTCCTCATTTCCCTTTGCTTTTCTCACAGAGAACACACAGAGTGTTTCAAAGAAACAGTTGTATTGCTGTAAGAACAATCTCACTATACCATGGTCACTGCAAGACCAATGGGACAGTTTTAGTAAGTACTTGTCAATTTTACTGATGAGTTATCTAATGGCATACACTCATCTGGACCCAATGAAGTAGCACCATTACTTGTAGGAGCAAGTCATGAAGCAATAGAGATTATGACAGAAAAAAATAAGGCATGAGAGCTCTTTATTGTTACCTTCAAAAGGCAGCAATAGAGAACAAAAGTAAATCAAATCGAAAAGGAATACACAGAAAGGGAGAAAATTGCTTTGTATGCAACCAGGTTTGGCCTTGACAGAAACATTAAAGCTATGGAAAAATACCCAAGACTTTGTAAGATTCAAAGAGACATAAATTGCTTTCATATTTACAATATGCACAATATTCACTGATTCATTTTAAAGGAAGCTGCTTTGCAGCAACTTGTTGCCTAATTAAATCAGATGAGAAAAACAGGAAGCTGTACTAAACTACACATGAGTTCAGCAAATAGACCAGGCTTTGCTGAAGTAAAGCAACACCATTACAGCTGTTTTAACCACAGACAAAAACATTTTTGAAGAACCTGTCCTAGACATGGTGGAAAAAAGCAAGCAAGGAAGCATATGGAGCAGTTCAAATGAAATGGAGAGACAGGGAAGGGCAGGAAGTGAATCTGAGGGTTTAAGTCAGCAGCAAAGAGCTTCATTAAACCTGCGAAGTGTCAGCAACGAAAAAATTGCATTTCTTCTCATGTTTTCTCTGCCAGTTTAAACAAGGTCTCCTTCCAAGCACTTCCTGTGAAAGCTTGGCAACAAAACTACCACCAGAGGACTATAAACTTTTTTAAAAGGGGAAGATTTATAGAGAACTAGCATCTCTTTCCTTATAACTGTACTAGTAAGCAGACAATATTTGGCCACTTTGACTTCTGCAGATGACCCCACCCCAAAAGATTTTACTTCTCTGTATGCTTAAATCACATAACCTA
This sequence comes from Rhipidura dahli, assembly GCA_013399225.1. Taxonomy (NCBI): domain Eukaryota; kingdom Metazoa; phylum Chordata; class Aves; order Passeriformes; family Rhipiduridae; genus Rhipidura; species Rhipidura dahli. The sequence goes on along the minus strand of VXAC01005022.1, from coordinate 502,472 downwards.
AGGAACACCATCATTTTTTCCAAATCTGTGTGCAGACAGTCCCAGTATCACAACACTGAAAAATAATTTAAGCAGGTCTTCACATCAAAGAGTATCTTCAGGCTTCTTTCATCCCTCACTGAAAGAGGCTAGAGGTGGGGGAAGTAAAACCACAACCAACCAAAGAGGTAACAAAAACCCCAAAACCAAAAAAAAAAACCACCCCACACAACAAAACATTCCCTAAAAAATGGTACTGTTGCAAGTGCTGCAGCCATGACAATATATTAGAAAACTAAAACATATATATCCATCTGCCTGACAAAAGACTCAAAATTGTGTTGTTTTGCCCAAATAGCTTTTCCCAGATGAAATCATAAAAATTTCATTTTGGCAAGGCCTCATATGAATAAAAATTTGCAAAAGAAATCAAAGCATCATTTACACGGATTGGAAAAAGTAGTGTGTTAGACCAGTCTTACAGCAAAAACAAACAGCTTTGTCAAAACACTGAGGGCAACTTCATTCAGTTTTCTCTTTCAGGTTAGTTATAACTTATTGTCTGGTATAAACTCTTCTGTAAGGCTCTGGACATGGTCACAAAAAACATCCACATAACTCATTAGAGAGATATAGGTTTTATGGATGAGCTATTTGATGGAAAAGGAATTGGCTTGATGAACACAAAGAGTTTGAATCAATGGCTCAACATCCACAGATCAGTAATGAGCTGTGTCCCTCAGGGGTCCATACTGGGACCAGTACCATTCATTATCTTTATTAACGACATAGACACTGGGATTCAGTGAACTCTCACAAGCTTGCCAATGACACCAAGCTGACCAGGTTGTTGATACTCTGGAGGGTTAGGATACCATCCAGAGTGACCTGGACCAGGCTGGAGCAGTGGGACCATGAGAACCTCATGCAGTTTAACAGGGTCAAGTCCTGCACCTGGTCCAGGCAATCCCCTGTAACAAAAGACTGGGGAATTAATGGATTGAGAGAAGCAGCATCAAGAAGGCCTTGAGGATTCTGGTGGTAAAAAAAAAAAAAA
>VXAC01005022.1:426755-501425 GCA_013399225.1 Rhipidura dahli | reverse complement strand
AAAAATAATTAAAAAACCAAAACAACCAAAAAAAAAAAAAAAAACAGACATGAGCCAGTGAGCCAGCAATGTGCAATTGCAGACCAAAAAGCACAAAGAAAAGTGTGGCCAGTAGGCTGAGGGAGGTGATTCTCCCCCTCTGCTCTGCTCTGGTGAGGCCCTGCCTGGAGTGCTGTGTCCAGCTCTGTGGTCCCCAACACAAGAGGGACACAGACCTGCTGGAGTGAGTCCAGAGGAGGATCACAAAGATGATCAGAGGACTGGAGCACCTCTCCTATGAAGGCAAACTGAGGGCACGGGGTTGTTCAATCTGGAGAAGACAAGGCTCCAGGAGAAACCTCCAGTACCTTCCAGTACTTAAAGCAGGCTACAACAAAGCTGGAAAGAGACTTTTAACAAGAGCATGTAGCCATAAGACAAGGGGGAATAGCTTCTAACTGAAATACAGTAGGTTTAGATTAGCCACTAGGAAAAAATTCTCCATATTCTATGATTTTAGGCAATGAAAATAGGATACCTAAATCCTAGTGTGGTTTCATAACAGGCCACGACTCTCCCAGCAAACAAAACCTGCTAAGTTTTATTCTTTCTTGCCTCCCCCACCCTTGTAAGTTTTCTGAAGTGCTATGGAAAAGACTTAGTTTTGTATTAAGGACATTTCTTCAGGTGTATTTCCCTCTTCATTCCCAAAATTCTTGCTTTGAGAATCAAAAAAAGCAAAAGATAATTTACTTGAAAAGGAAAACATATTACAAGAAGAAAGGAAATTAGTATAATGAATTCAAGGTGGGAGCTCTAGAATTCAAAATTCAAATCATCTTCCCACGAAGAAAAGTTAATAATAAAAATTAACTCAGTAGAGACATAGTTAAGCTATAATATAGTCATAACTTTACAGAATAAATTAGCTGACTTTTTAGAAGTACAGATTGATAATTCAAAAAGAATTATATGATTGTCTAATATTCAGTAACTATTCAAACTATTTCTAAAAATCATACAAAGCCCCAAATGTAATAAACTTTTTCAACTACATTTTTGTACAAGTATGAGTAGTATCCCATTTCCTCTATTAAAGCAGTCTTTCACTGAAGGAAAAAAATTATCAATTTTGCTTATACCAGTTTTATTAGGTTTAAATGTGCTGTTTTTCCAAGAATAAGCTCACTGTAAACTTTTACCTGAAAACACAAAAACACATTCGTGAAACTAAACAGCACTTTACTCTGCCTCCTCATGTTCTAAAAGATGAAATCATGCAGTCCAAACAATTTTAAGAAGCCTACTTCTACAGTCAAGTGGAGTTTTGAATGTCTCTGAGGACAAGAGGTTTCACATTCTCTCTGGGCACTTGTTCACCAGACTCATGGTTCAAAACAAACAAGACCCCAAAATAATAATAATGAAGAACCACAAATATGCCCCCTCAAAACCTTCTCAAAACTAATCAGAATTTCTGCTTTCTCAGTTTCCTCCCATTACATACTTGGAGAAAGCAATATGACCTTCCCTTAGTCTCTTGTCTAAGGCTGAAGAAGTCCAGTTTTCCCTCACTGAGTGATGTGCTCTAGGCCCTCAATCATCTTGGTGATCCTCACCTGGACTTGTGGCAGCCTCTAATTTCTTTCATGTATTGGTGAACCCCAAACATAGTACTTTAGATGTGGTCTCACAGTTGCTAACTGAGGAGAAGAATCACTATTTTATGGCTGCTGGCTGTACTTTTACTAACACAGCCCAATACGTGGCAGGCCTTTGTCACTGTGAACCCACACTCAACAACTCATCCACCTAAGTCCAAGGTTCTTTAGAAAACTGTCTTCTAGCTAGCTTGTACTGCTGCACATGGTGACTGCATCCCTGGGGCAGGATTTCACATTGCTCTTCAGTGGGTTACACAAGGCTCCTCCTGTGCCATGCCACTTCTCCAGGTCCCACTGAATGGTGACTGCTGCATTGAACAACTTGGTATCGTCCAAATAAACTTACTGAGATCACACTCAAGCCCACCATCCACCCAATTAAAAGATACCAAATAGTTCTAGTTCCAAAACTGATCCTGGAAGGCACTGGTGACACCTGCAACTTGCTGCCAGCTGGACTTTGCTTCACTGATCTCCACCCTCTGGGCTCAGCAACCCAGTCCATGTCCCACCCACCCTGCAGATCCCTTACTTGATCCATCTGTCACCAACCTGGACAGAAGGCTCCCAGAGCACACAATGTCCAAGGTCTTACAGTCCTACAGACTGCTGTTTTACAGGAAGTTACCTCCAGCACCATACTTGATTTTTAGTTCTTACCCAAGAGAAACCAAGAAATGAAAAGACTCTACTGGCATCCTAAGTTTCTATTTCCTCATCAGAAGGAGTTTTATATTTCTCCTGTTAAGAAATGTAACAAGAAGGATAAAACAAGGAAGGTCAAGATAGAGGTGGCTATTTAAAAGAAAGAAAAAGAACACCATTTCCAGCTTAACCATAGTAACAGCACAACTTCAGGCCTCTCCTTTCACCACCGATTAAAAGAGACAAGGTGGTCACGTGCAGCCACATTCACATTTATGTGTATAAAGGGGGAAATGGGATCCTTACAGCATTTTATTGCTTTTTCACAGGAGCATTAAAGGAAATATTTTCCATAATCACCACAATCAACCCCTTGCACTCCAAAATCTCACTTGTCACAATGCTTATGCAAAACCTCAGCATTAGCACACAGATAGCAATATTTACAACCCATTATATATAGATATAGACATAGATAAATAATACAGATCAACACTCTCTGTTGGGAAATATAAAATAACTGTTTGTTGCACATCTCAGCAGGTAGTGGAATTCCAGCTGCACTCCTTCAGGAAAGCAAACTCATGCTATTATCTCAGGGGTTTTCCTTCATACTCACCAATAAACTTTAGGCCTCTTGGCCAGTATCAAACAAACCTGGCAGAACAGTCTCTAAGAGAAGTAGCAAAATATGCTACTAACTGGACTCTGAAAAGTTTCCCACAGGATATAATAACACTACTGGTTGAGAGCCCTTTTTTTAGAACATGCTTATATTGCCTACCTTTGCACTTGAAACAATATTGATAATTAGCATTCTAGGCTTGATTCTGCCTAATGGTTTTATTGCAAAGCACTATTCAATGCAAAATAAGATGCTATGATCTTTCTTACAATTATCCTCTGTAAATTTGTTTCACATCTGCTGTTTAAAATTATTAAGAATCATCTTCATTCATACTGTTACAAATAATGAAGATAGTTATGAAAATTGAGTTTTACTCTTTGTAGTAAGAAAAATGCTGCAAATTGAATCAACCAATCTCATTCTGTTCTGAATCATTCACAAGCAATCCTTCAGTGACACCATGCTGAAATACAACCATGACTTTGTGGGTCATTTCCCCCTCTCTGTTTTCTTCAAAATACCTTTTCATTGCTTTCTAACTATGGAAGGTGTCTCTAAGGGACTCAAACCTAAACATTAAACCCAACTTTAAGTCATCTCACTTTATGTGTCTCCCCTCAACTGGGGCCGAGTTCCCATGACTACACGGTACACACTCTGTCAGGGTTTATCTGCACAGCATACTGAACAGAGTGCACCAAAGAGTACTTTCACAGCTTCCTAACTGATGAGTAAACATGAAGAAGCCTGTTGGGAGCTCAAAACAAGAAGCAGTACTTCTCAAAAAAACCACATGAGCTACCAAACGCAGTAAGTACTTTCAAAAATGTGCCTAAAATGAATACAAATTCTCAAGAGGCAAAGCTAATTTGTCTGCCATGACTGAAACTTTGAGCTACCAGTGAGTGTTTCTTATTTTTCCTCACATATGTCACATTTAAGTAAAAGGAGATTGCCTGCTTATTACAGCCGAATGCTTTGACTACTATCAAACGAAGGGTAAAACTGATTACACACTAAATGAATAAATACTGTAGCATGCAAATATAAAAGCATCCTCAGCTGCATTTTTGCTAGACAGCTATTGTAAATACAAGACACTGCTGTCAACTCCTCCTGTATCACATTTTCAGTATTGTGATCATGAGTCACCCATGTGCCCTCACTGTGGCCTCTGTATTTCAGAATGCTCACGTGCCCATCTTTACATCTCTCTTGCAATTTGCCATTCAATGCAAAAGCACCAACAATTATTCTGAGCTTTACTTACTAAACAAATAAACTTGTCATCTGTTATTTTTAGGATGGTTTGCTATCAAAAGCATATTTCTTCAAAACCAAAAGATTGCTTGTGGTCTGTTACATAAAAAAAGCCAGCTCTGAAGCACAAAGCTCTCTATGATGCAAGACTGCTTCTAACTGCCATAAGTAACAGGTTACAAGGTTAGGAAATGCTGGGTTTAGGTCTAGTGCTGCTGGAGTTGCCTGAATTCACTTTCTAATACTAAAAATATATTTTAATTTTAAAAATTAATAAATACAAAGAATATGATGCTACAATTTGTTTGTTGCTATTATATAAAAAGTGATGCTTCAAGAGAAATTAAGTGATAGATATTCTTCTGTCATTTCTTTCTCTTGAGATACACAGATGCACAAAATAAACCCTACCCATTATCACAGTCCAGGCTAACGAACAAAGTGTGTACATAATACCAACAAAAGCTGATTCAGAATGGAAATGCTCCTGTTCTCGTGCATGGTTTCACCTGCCTCTCTTGATAGAATACTTTGTCACCGGAAAAAGATCTTGTGGTGGAAAAGTGCATGAAATCACCACAGAGGATCTGATGTTATAGCAGTTTCAGTGCTACACAACTTTCAACCAAATTAAAAAGAGGAAAAATGCTCCTCACCCTCACGCCAAAAGGCCTTCCTCACAGTAGAATAAGAAAAATATGCATAAATTGAAGCCCAAAGGGAAACCTACATATGGGAAGCTGTAAAAATGATGCAAACACAACACATTTTGAAAGAAAAAGTTTTAAAAAGGCAAAATAAAAGAAGTAACAACCCCTTATTTTTCCCTTTCCCATCTCTAATCTTCGGAGACATATTCATGGCATGACAAAGAAGACAAAGAACATGAGAAATCTTCTCCTTTCAAGCTATGTTAGATTACACCAGACTTGCACTGAGAACAACAAAATGTGTATGAGGCTGAGTAGGAGCCAGACAGTCATTCTTTCAATGAGGTATATGCACACATCTGTTATAGGACCAACCTAGACTGACAGACTGCTGTGCTCAGGCAGATCAGCACAGTGAGAAACAAAATGAGCAACAATCATTGTAGGAATAGTGGTTTGTTTTGTTTTTTAAAATTAAAAACCAAAACATAACCAAAAAAAAAAAGCCCTGAAAGCAAAACACAAACATATCTGCAGCCAATCGAATTGTCAGAAAACACATTTTGAGTTTTAAACTTCTCATTCAAGAGCTAAAGAAAGAAAAAAATAACATTAATCATTAAAGATGTTCAAATATTACAGAAGTGCAACAATGAAACAGGCATTAAACAGCAAAATCAGCATCAGGCACAAGTGAAGCTATTCTTTATTTCATCATCAACTTCTAGCTGTCCCTTCATATCTACCAGCTTGGCTAAAGAGAATTTAAATATTTAAGCTTAGCCTCTGTCTCGAGACAGCCCCATATAACATCTGCTACTTTAGAAGAAAGATTCAGATCTGCCTGGTCATGATAACTGATCTATCCCTTGAGTGCTATGATGTCCTTTCAGCTGGAGCTGGGACACAGCAGAATGATAATCAAGACAGTCTTGTGGTGATCCCACATGTGCACTACTTATTCTCAGAACAGATGTCATCATTCTCTAAAAATTCCAACTAGTTCACAAAGTAATATTAACTCAAAGATTAAAATCAACTTTTCAAAATCTATTTCAGTAACACAAAACACAGAGCTTCTGTGGATATAAAAGCATGTCTGGTCAAAACAAAGCAGAGGCTGTATTTTAAGAGACCATATCAGTAATCTGTCTATATTTACCATTTTGGCTTTTACTTTAAAAAAGTAATTGACCATCCATTTACATATGCAATAATTCCCTCTTCATATGATCATTATAAATTCATTCAATGGTTTGGGTCAGAAGGGACCTTAAAGATCACCTAGTTCCACCCCCTGCCATGGGCAGGGACACCTTCCACTAGACCAGGTTGCTCAAGGTCCAATCCCCTCTGGCCTTGAACACTTCCAGGGCTGGGGCATCCACAGCTTCTCTGGGCAGCCTGTGCCAGTGCCTCGCCCCTCTCACAGTAAAGAATTTCTTCCCTGTATCTAATCCAGTTTACAGCCATTCCCCCTTGTCCTAACACTTCATGCCCTTGTAAAATGCCCCTCTTCAACCCTCTTGTAAACACCTTTAGGCCCTGGGAGGCTGCCCTAAGGCCTACCCAGAGCCTTCTCTTCTACAAGTTGAAGAACTCAAATGCTCTCAGCCTTTCTAAAGAGTGAAGGTGTTGCATTATAAAAAAAACATCTCTCACCTGCACGCAGAAATATGTTAATTTTTTTTTTGCATGAATGCAACATTACACTGAAGAAAGGAGTACAGATTACAAATTCTCATATATATAATGGTTGTTTCTCCCGTATGAATTTGAGAAAAAGCCCTATTATTTTAGCACCAGAATGAACCTTAAAATGTGTGTGTCTATTTGAGGCAATTATGTAATATTCATGCTTTAAAAAAATATTATAAAACAGTTTTGTAGCTTTTGGTAATTATTGTGAAAAATGCCTAAGCCTGGCTAGAAATATGGCAGGGTCTTTTTTTAGAATCTGATGTGACCGAATGACAAAAATCTAAGCTTCACCTCTTAAAAGGAAAAAGAAAACTTGCAAATCTTCCCAAGTTTCAGTAGCTTAAACAATGTAGCATGAAACCTTCAATTCAATTAACTACTACAGAGTAGCATGCTCTTGCTACCATCTCTGATAATATTACAACAGATTTAAATAAAGTTTGGGGGGAGGACATTCTTGGTTTTGCTTTTTTTTTTTTTTTTTTTTTTTTTTGGTACGTCAAGAACAGAGAAGTCATTTGGAGAAGCACTTCCATAGTTCTCATTTTGTGAGGTATGCCTTTGTGTTTTGTTGGGTCTTCCACTGAAAACTTATTGAATGCAAACTCATCAGAATCAGTAAACATGTCTGCTCTGATTTTTCGGTTGAAACTTGTCCCAAAGTTGCATCTAACTGGATCTAAAATCTCCTCTGAAAATGATTTTATTATAATAATAAGAAAAGAGTCATAACAAGGAGATAATAGATAGCAATTCACCCAACTGAAAAGACTGCCCTCCTACTGATGGACAAGCAAGTGAGAAAATTAGCAAATGAGTCCATTACCTCTTATTCTTTCAGAAAACTTGTTAGTTGTGATGAAGGAACAGTAAGTTCACAATTTTGTAATGACTTCAGGGAACTAGACAGAGGCACATAAAACTATTTCTTTTTTGTGAAAATGTGTTTCTGAGCTAACCACTGATCTGAGCTGCAGTAGGAATCACACCAGACTGAGAGACTGGGAAAGAGAACTAACTTTTGTTAAATCTGTTTAATTTCCCTTCCATTTCTGTTCAGAAAATAGTTCCAGTTTGCAACCTTGCTTAGAATAAAGAAAATAATTAGTTAATCCACAAACTAGCTTATAGTCACTGAGGTAGATGCAGGCTGTGCTGAATTAAATTAGCTGTAAAATAATGACCTAAGATACTTCAGGCAGCAGCGCCATAACAGCACAGAGCCTGACACTGCCTGCAAAAGCCCAGAGAGAGCTCCAACCCAGATGCAACATTCATTTAAAAATCAAACAACTGCAAGGATGGAATCTTCCCCTTTGCCGTAACACAGCAGGCTCAACACTGAAGTTCAGGAGCTGCTTGAGGAGTCCTTTGGTCATCCACAACACACCACCAACAGCAGCACAAGCTACAGCACACCCACTTCAACCATTCATTTTCAACCCCCTGTTTCACAGGACCCAAAGTCTTAGGTAAGCAGGTGCAGAGAAACCAACTGAGCTTGAAAGCACAGTAGCAAAACTGTGTCTTCACTGTAATTGTAGCTTGCATACACAAAGACTTCAAAAGAGCCTTTTGCTAGCCACATCCTGACTGCATGTCCCCATGCAAATTAATAACTATAAATTTGGGAGAGTTGCACATTTTTTCCATACATAACAGTAGACCTTGTTTATATCTTGCTTCCCACCAAATAAAACCTTTTTACATTTACAGATAATAAAAAAAATAATGCAAAACAAGTCGAGTTCAAACTGCACTCAGTTTAAATAGGGCACATAAAACAGTTACACAAACAAAAGAAATTCAAAGAAGAGCAACACAAGCACCAGAAGCATCCACTATTCTTTATTCCTCTGATTTATTGCTGTCAAATCTGACACAAAAACTTTTAAAATATGCACAGTCCACAAAAATAGAGCAGAACACTCTGTATTTATCATCTGTATTTTGTTTCTCTTCTGACGGGCATTATCACATTTAGCCTGCACGGATGTATCTCCCAAACCATGAAAGCATTACACTGTATTCTTACCCTAGAAGTCACCAGTGATGCCAGTATATACATATTTTTATTTAACTCTATGCATGCTGTCAACTGTACTAATAAGTGCATCAATGGCTGTACCTATTCCATATAGTTAAGACCAGGGGGCAGCAATTCTGTCAAACACTAACTTAACAGGTTGATTTCTGACAAATCTATTAGTGGCCATGGCTTAGTTACAAGAGAAAAGAAAAACCAAAACAGTTACAGCTATGGAAAAGTTACAGATATTAATCTAGGTTACATAATAAAAATAAAATACATAATTACAAATGTGAACTTACAGTCACTTTCGTCAGTTGTTGCAGACAATAGCACTGTTACAATTTTGAACATAGACAGTTTTTCTATTACAACTTCAGCTGATCTGAATCCTATGAAATTATATTTTCCATACCCAAGAGTATCCGACAAGCACCATAATTAAATAATTAATACTCTTTCCTTGCATACCAAATGTTTTGCTCATGCCAACACATCGAGCAGAACTAAAAGCCTCTATTAAATCCATCTCCTAGATACACACGGGCTCCTGAAGAATCGACAAATACTTGATGAACTAAGTCTATAATCTAAAGTAACAACGAACTGCAACCTATGCAACAAAAACATCTATCTTCTTTCAGTGTCATTATGCTTGTACCTTCAAGCAAGAGCAGGGCAAGAGAAGAGCTGTACAGTGTCCTGTTTTAAAGGCATTTGGAAGACATTTCCTCATAACCACTGACCTAGTCCATTGGATATCACTCTGAAACCTCAAATAGGAAGCAGTGGACTGATATCCCTAGGAAACCAGTTCTGGAAGTTTACCCATTTTCAGGCTCCTATTTCTTGACAGCAGAACAGGGTGAACATTTAAACGACGCTCATAACAAGCATGAAAAAAACCCAGCACTGAGACTTCAACGTTGAGATGCTGAGACTGTATAATTCTTCTGCTGCATTATTTTGCTCCTCTCCTTCCTCCAATTTTGTTTTCATATCATTTCCCTCACTCCATATTCATCCCTTCACCCTTACCTCATTTCTTAAACCAAGTCTCCCTTAGCAGATTTCTGCAGTCAGAGTTCTGCGCTTACTTGATGTAACGAGTGGCTGGGGAAAACCTCTACTAACGCTCCCAAACAAAACTCACCCTTCATCTTCCCTCTGAAAATCCCAACATTCACACATTTTTTCTACTGCAACAACCGACAGCACTGAAAACACTAAGAAGTACCACAGCAACATTTAAGTTCAGACAACTGCTTTACGCACTAATTTTTGAGACGCCAGAGCAGGAAAGCTTTCAGTAACTAGCTCAACACAAGGGCAAAGTCCCACAATTAAAAGACCAGATTACATGCATACCAACGCCTCTGGCTCCCGTGGATTTGGGCGGGTGGTGCTGCCCCGTCCCTGATGCTCTCTCAAAGGCACACAGAAAAAAAGAAGAAAAAAAAAAAAAGAACAAAAAAAGGGAAAAGGATAAAAAACAGGGGATAGGGTGTAGGGTGTGGACAATTTACCTCTTCCAGCAGCGTGACCGTGTTCCTGCAGTTCTGCAAGCGGGTGGTGAAGCTGGAGGTGGTCGGGGAGTTGTAATCCTCTGTGGTCTCGGCGATGAACTCCGACACGGTGATCTGGTCCGGCATGATCCTGCCCCACCGGTAAAGCCCAGGAGGAGCCGGGCACACAGATCCAGAGAGAGGGGAAGCCAAGTTTCGAGGGGGAATGCGGGGGGGAAAAAATAAGAAAACGAAAAAAAAAAAACAAAAAAAGCAGAGGGAAGAAGCTGTTAACAGCCAGCAGAGACCCGCAGCATCAAAGCAGCGGAGCCGCAGAGGGAGGCTGAGGCTTCGCCCTCTACATCCAGCCTCTCCCCGGCCGCCCCCTCCTCCTCCTCCGGGCAGGAGGTGAAGGGGGAGAGACCCCCGCACGGAGCCCCTCGCTCGGCCCCGCCGGTGGGGAGCGCTCCCGCGGCCGCCTCCGAGNGCTGACGGGCACCGCTGACGGGCACGCGCCGCCCGCCGCCGCCGCTACGCGCGACAACGAGGAAGCGGCTCCGCGCAGGCGCGGCCGCTGCTCCCCTCCCCCGGCCCCGCGGTTGCTGACGGGGGGAGGCTGCTGCTCGTTCGTTTTCTTATCATGAAAAAGGGCTTTTTGGTGGAAGCTGACAAGGTCGGGGGGTGCTGGGCTGCAGCAGTGTCCCTAAGAGGGAGAATGAGCTTCCCGTGCTGTCTGGCAGCGGGGAGGGACCCTGTCCGCTCCGGGCTGCGGCTCCGCGCCCGGTCCAGGGAGCCCCCAGGGAGAGTCGGAGGGTCTCTTGCTTCTTTTTTCCCTCCCTAAGTCCGTCACAGCCGGTCGGAGCCCTGTCTGCCGGTGATATAGAGCCGAGTATTCATGCAGCCAGCGCTGAGGGAGCCATCCCTCTCGGCAGACTGACTGCATAGGTTTTTACGCTCCTTAGACTTAGTTAATTTTTAAGAAGTCCTGCTATGATTCAGAGAAGCCCTCGAAGCTGTTGTTGCCGATTTTGCATTACTAGTCCTGTTCCTGAGCCTTGCCAGAGCAGAGCTTTGTGAGTGCTGCCGTGGCCAGGTCGCAGAGCCCAGCGCCGTGTCCCAGCAGCCGCGCCGGCCCGAGACCTGAACCGCGGGTTTACAGCCCTGTGTTCTCTCACAAGCAGCATTTCTGAATAGTTAACACACCCTTTATCCATTATTGCATCATGTAACTCAGGAAACTGACAGACAGCTCTAATGATTTTTTTTTTTTAAGCTTAGGTTTGGGCATCCATATGTTCCTCTCTAAAGAAGGCTAAGTCTCAGGAGGCTCAAGTAATTGTGGTCATCTGCTGCATCAGTGTGATTTATTTAGTCATAGTGTGTGATTTCCTTCTCCTTGTATCTGGGATTCTCTCCACAGAAGCTGGACCATTCAAGAATGGTAAATATTCTCAAACCTGAACAATTGAAAATGAGCAATATTATATGGCTGTATCCATTTCAAAAGATTTTTCTGGTCTCTCTATAAGTACCTACTGCATTACAATGCAATTAGGCTTGTACATGGTTTTGTACGTAATTCTAATAAAATGCCTGTGCAACTCAAAAATAGTTGACAGTATCAACTTAAAAACTGCAATGCTTGAGTAAGAATAAAAAGGAGATACCTGATTTGAGTATACCCATAAAAAAATATTTGTATGCAGTTCTGTCAGCAAAAATAAGACCAATACTCCTGAGCAATGGTCCTGCCTGAACATGTTTCTTTGATTTCATTTCCTTAGTAGAAGCCATCCATATGGCCATGTGATTGCTGCTGCTGCTGCTTCACGTGATCCAGCTTTCTGGCACAAAGGCTCTGAGTTCGTACAGATGATTGCTAAACGTCATGAGACTCTGAAAGGTAGAGTAGGCAAGAGGAGGAGGAAGCCAAGAAAAGAACTGTGTGGGAGTTGCACTGAAAAATGGATTTGGGGAAAAAAAAAAAGTGCTGAAGAAGCGATGGGAGGGGTAGGAAGAAAATCAATTAAGGATCGTGTTCATAAGAGCAGTGGAGGAGGAAGAGACACCAAGAAGATAAAAGTGGCTGGTGGCATCAAAAGCAGTATGGAAAGAAGAGTGAAGAACTGGCTGGGGGGTTTGGCTGGGGAAGAGCTGTTGGTAGCATCCAAAAGAGCTGTTTCAGCATGCCTAGCCTGCTTGGAAACTGGGTCGGTGAGGGATATGGCCCAAGGGCCAAACAGGGTCTTTGTGGTCATCCCCTGTAATTTCCTGCAGAATATCAATCATGGGCTGTCACACAGCTGTTCCTGGGCCAGACCTGTGGTCTGCAGGTCAGCCACAGTGTTCATATTAGGAAGAGTCCTGATTCCTTGTTGGCAGATTTCAAGTGAGGATAGTGAGGATAAATCCATCACCCTGATGGACAAACTGGTTTAATTAATTGGGTACTCTCACTGTTAGGGTTGAATTGTTCCTCTTCAGGCTGAAGTTGTTAAGCTTGACCATTCATCTCTGGCCTGTAAAATAACCTCGTCTGCTATCCCAAACAAATCCTACCATATGGAGTGCGGACAGAAGCTGAACATACTGCTAAAGACATATTTTTTTTCAGTATTGTTTTGTGAAAATTAAAACGACAGAATTGAAGAGCATGTTCAACTAAGAAAGGGAGTAGACAGGCCAGGGAAACTATAGCAATGAAGAGTGACAGGAGTGAAGGTAGAGCAGTGAGTAACTGCAGCTGAGCTTCTGTGTTTCCTCATCAGGAAAAAAGTGGTCTTTTAAAAAGACATATTAAATATATAAAAAATAAAATGAATGCAGAAGAATACTGGTAAATAAAGAGAATGGCACAAGGCCTAAAAATGAAAAAGCGAGATCATAATTGCTTTTTGGTCTGTTTTTGACAGTTCTAAAACTGTTTACTCTGCCAAAGAGAATACAGTGCTCTGTTTTGCTGCTTAGAAGCAGCATTTCCCCTTCCTCTATTCAAATGTTAGTGGAGAAAATAGCCCTATAGGCATGACCTCTTTAGGCTTGGATTATTCTCACTTAAACTCACTGGAAGCAAGATTAGTTAATTAATGTGACGGTAATAAAACGAAATTATACAAGCTGCCTGTAAAAATGTGCTTAGGTTTAAACTAGTCAAATTATATAAGTATTTCAAATAACATTTAGTGAATTTCAGATTTAACCATGTTTCCTGTTTTGAATTGCGATCAGTATCTGAGACTCAATTCTAAATTTGTAAGATGCACCTCTCTATAAATTGTCACTAACTGAAATCACTGTTTCACTTCACAAATGTCAAAGAATAATCATCAGGGTGTGAAAGTTTTATTTCACAGCGTCTGCTCTAACGCTATCTTAGTCTGTGCTAGATTCTGGGGGAGGCTGTGCCATGGCCTTTTTCTCATGGAAGGTTTGCCAATGAAGTTATGCTTATCTCACTCCTCTTGGTATTCTGAAGTGAAACACATCTTTTTGTCCATCCTGGACAAGCTAGTGCCAGTGAGGATCAGGCAAGCAGCCCTGGAAAGCACACTCCTTACTGCTGATGCATTGCAGTCAAGGAAGTTGTTCTGTCTTGCCATCCCACCCAGTGATTCAGTCTACAAATCCATTTGATTCCTTGGCTTTTACTGTGATTGCCAACAGCAGAGTTAATTACAGCAAATTGACAATAATTCTGCAATGCTGCTGATAGTCACTATGCTTAGGGAGAGGCCAAGGAACATAGCAATGACAGCACAAACTACCAACACAGGTGTTGTGCAATAAACTGAATACCAATGAAAGTATTTTTCATTTAATGGTTTTCTAGACAGCTTATATTTAGATTGAGGTAATCAGTTCACTCACAGGAGGTGAACAGGAGTGAACAGGTGATGTTGTCATCACTGTGAACTTTGCAGCATGACCAGTATGTGCCAGAGGTGAAGAGCTACATGGCACTTGCACAGCTCTTCACATCACCAATGCAATTAACTGTTGAAACCACACAGCCGTGAGGTAGAGAACAGCAAGATTATCTTTCCACTGTAGATAAGGAGCCAGATAGATGAGCTTCTGGCCCTGCTGTGTTTGTGGCTGTTTAGCTTTAGTTATGCAAAGTCAGCTCTTCAGGGTATCAACACATCATCTAGGCTGAAGCTGGTGGTGGATCTCCTGTGGGATATGATTATGCTGCCTGCAGAGAGCAGCCCCAGGACCACCCTGAGGTCATGCTTCCCTGCTGCATAGGAAGCAAACTCACAGATGCAAACTCAGGTGTGGTTGCTGCTTGGTTTTTGGAAACAAGCTTGACCCAAGTCCCTGGCTGTGCACCAAATGTGTTGTCAAGCATGCTCAGACAAGCTGCCTCCAGGGCCATTTGCAGCCTGTCTCTGTGGCAGTGAAGTGAGTTGTTAGCTGGACAAGGAATTCACTGGGCACATTGGTGCTGTGCAGATGAATCCTTTTGATTAGTACAGGTGTAGCCATGCCAGGATCTCACATGTCAAATTTAGGGTTTTTTTGATTCTCAAGTATAAACATGATGATTGATTTTTTGCAAATGCAGGTTTACAACTACACTCATTTTTTGACTTTCAAGGTTCCCATCTCAGCTATTACGGCTGATAAAAGTGATGATTTTATGATATAATAGACAATAGTGTTTAATTAAAACATCAAATCATTGAAATGCACATGCTTTTCTTAGTAAACTCTATAGTTGTTCTTTTTATGCTCCTTAGCATCTTCACAAACATGGAGAGAGTGTCACCAGCTCAGCAGCAAATAGCAACAGAAGGAGTGACTGGTGTGTTAAAATTCATCAGAAAAATATCCTTAGGCTGTGTTCTCTACCATACTGCTATCCTAAATACGGTTGTGGTTTGGTGTTAGATTCATCCATTTCAGCTAAACACAGCAGTCAGCAGTACTTCCCATCCTCCTCCTGATCCTAACTCACTTTATGAGGTCACTGTATGACATAAGACAGCCATGGCAGTTGATTACTGATAAAGCTGATATGAGATTCCCCAAGAAAATGTCTAACATCTATATGGTAAATTGCTGGTGCTACATTTTTTATAGTTTTATTTTTGGATAACTTCTGACAAAATTAATGGCAAATTTATTTAAATTTATGCCCATAAGTACTAGAATAGCCACAAATATTTCTGAACATCAGCTCTTCTCATTTGAGTTGGATGCTGGGCTTAGAGGATAAAAGAAGCTTCAAATCAACAAGAATCTCAGCAGGATGAGTTATGCTTTTGGTTTTGGAATATCTCACATGCTAAAACTCGGTAAACTTTTTTGTTAATGGAACTCTCATAGAGTTTTTTGCAAAACAAAACCACCCCATTTATGTAAGGACAAGTAACATCATCACTTTGCACTTCAGCAGGAAATGTTTAGTCAGGAGGCGTTTCACCTCCAGGAGCTGTGTCCTCTCAGAGGACAGTCCCGATGGCTGACTGAGCCTTGTACAAAATGTAACAACTACGTATTTTAACCTGCAGCATGTTTACACATTTAATATCACATGAATGCATGATGTACTCACAGGAAGAGGCAAAGTCTATTTTAAACACTGAAGCCTACATCACACATTGTGACTGGTGCTAATTTGTATGAGGGAACTTACATGGTAAACTGCAGAGTGCTTCTGCTTGAGGAAGAAGGCTGTTGCCTTTGACATTTGCAAACAAACGTTTGTAATGATTGTGTTATTGGGACAGAATAGTCAGGTAACTTTCCAGTAAAAGAAAACTTCTTGTCTCTGTCACACTGCTGAATATGAGGAAGACCAAAATCCAGGTCCAACAAACATGCTGATTGCAATTCTGTGTTTTTTAAGGGACAGTATCTACCAGTGTGGCTTATGAACTACATGAGCTGTGTCAACAGTTTGTGTTGCTGCTGTGACTGTTTTGAATGCAAGAATCAGCTGATTTCAATTTTAGTATTGGCATCTCTCAGCATTTGTCTTCATCTGGTATTTAAAATGAGATAGCAACTGCCTCAGAAACTACAGTGTTATTTTAAAAACCTTTTAGCACTTACAATAGTGGCTTAAACAGAAGGTTCTTTTTTCATTCTTTCAGTATTAAAATGATACCAAAAAGAGAGCCCATTGTGTTCTTGTTATAAATGACATTTTAGTAGCATTAAGAGCTTGTGCTTTTAACGCTATGTGGGCAAAATGAAAAAAAGATTAAATCAAAACATCAGAAATATTTTGCTGAATTACATATTTTGCATCTTATTTACTTGAATATCCTGGGTGAGTAGCTTGGCTGAATGATAAGTAAGCTCAAATAACCATCTCAAAGGACAGCTGAAAATAACAGCACTGAAAATGAAGTGCAGCATTGAGTTACACAAGATTAAGCTGACTAATCTGCTGATTCAGTTTTGCCTTTGTTTTTTGGTTTTGTCATGCAAGATCAAGAGTCAAGCAGACAAGCACATAATGGCATTCCAGGCTTCCAGTAACAACAAGAAGCAATGGGCTTTGTATTCTCCAAAGAGAAAACAACAAAATTCTCACCTGCAGGAGGAGGCAGCAGGCTCAGGACAGACATGCTCTTTTTCTTGTTACAGGTGGACTGAATTTGGTATTTCTGTTTCACACAGGTTTGTTAGAGTTGCTCATTTAAGAAACCTTACTTCAGCTCATAGGAAGTGTGATAATGCATATTAAGGGTCTGGAGGGGAAGCTGTAATAGGAGTGGCTGAGGCCACTTGGATTGTTCAGCTTGAGGAGGAGGGGTCTGAGGGAGAGCTCATTCTGGTCTTCAACATGCTCATGAGGGGAAGAGGAGGGGTAGACACTGGTCTCTTCTTTCTGGTACCCGGAGACCTGACCCAAGGGAATAGCCTGAAGCTGTGTCAGGGGAGGTTTAGGTTGGATATTGGGAAAAGGTTATTCCACCAGAGGGTGGCTGGGCACTGAAACAGGCTCCCCAGGGAAGCAATCACAGCATCAAGCCCGACAGAGCTCAAGAAGCATTTGGACAATGCTCTCAAGTACATGGTGTTATTCTTGGGGATGGTCCTATGCAGGGCCCAGAGTTGGACTCAGCGACATTGTGGGACCCTTCCAACTCAGGATGTTTTATGATTCTATGATTCTGTGTGTCAGGAGACAACGGATTCAAATACAGCTCTTACAAGATCTACAGAATATAAAAGCACAGCTGTATATTCTTCTCTAAGGACTGGTTTTTGGACAGTCCGAAGATATCAAACTCTTATGAGTGCTGATGGTTAAGAAAACTTTCAGTGGAGCAACTTGCAAATTTAACCCTTGCCCGAGTATGAGCCAGTATGAACCTGGTCGTTACTCACAGAGATGGTCAGGCAAGAACTGCCAACCTTGAGGGAGCTGTTCTTCCAGCAGGACCCACCATCACTGCACTGGTGAGGTTGAAGAACAGCACAGGGAAACCTGTGCATGGTTATCCCTGCATTCCTTACACTGAGCAAATCCTTGAAAGATTGTTGGGAAGGTCACTGCAGACACATTGGCATTGAGAGCAGGCTGTGCCAGTGGGATGCAAAGGACAAGATGAAGCCTATATGTCATGAAGGGATACTCTGGTTGAAACAGGAGAAATGAGTCCTTCCGAAGCAGAAGTAATAGTAGCTGAATGCTTTTTTTTTTTGCTTTTTTTTTTTTTTTTTTGAATATGAGAAATAGCAATGACTAAAATCAGTGTGTGATACTGCAGAAATGAACATGTTGCAGGGCAGCTGGCATAGCAGGCTATCCAAAATAAAAAGAGAATGAAATAAAGCCTCAGCCCACATTGCAAACATTTCAATATTTTCTCTTTCCCTCTGGAAGCGATATGGCTGTGTCATTACCAGGCACATCTCTGGTTCTACTGAAGCTGCTAAATGTGTGCTGATGGCAGCATGCAGCTTGTTGTCTGCAGTGAAAATGGAGGTTCAGACCAAAACGAACCTCTAGATGCCTTAGGATATTAGCATTTATATTTTTCATATCATGTAATTCTTTAGTGTATAATTCTAAACTCCGTATAGCCTGTTAGCTACTGTTCTCCCATTTTAGTCAGACAAGACAATTCCTCTCTAGGCCTGAAACTTACTGTCTCAGGTCCTGAGATATGTAAACAAAAGTGAGTTGTGGGGGGAGCAAACTTGGGGTAATGACTTCATTACCTGTAGCTGTAATTGGAGGATTAACTCCCAATATGCAAATAGACCAAACTTATAAAATTATGAAAACCTGTGACCCCGTCATCCATTTTGGGTGTAGCCCCTGGGGGCTTTGACTGCCCTAATGTACCTGATGGTCCTTCAATAAATATAACTGCTTTTATTCTCCTTATTTTGTCTAGCCCCTGTTTTTAGGTAGTCCCAACAAGACATCACTATGAAACAGTTTGAGAATTAAATAAAGGCTCTGTAGACCTGGGATCATGTCCTTGAGCTTCCACCCATGGCTCTGACATGGCAACTGATGTCTGTGTGTGTTTCTCTGTCTGTGGAATCCAGACAATTACCTTTATTTTTCTAGGTGAAAGCAAACTGGACTTTTTCAGCTGAATACTGCAGTAACAGAACTAAGTACTTTTAATTTACATTTTGTTGTAAGAGTTTCAAAAAATAGCTGAGGGATGAGAGGGACTCTCAGGCCAAACAATTTTGTCAGCACTTTTTTTGACAAACAAAAAGGTTTGGCAGATAAATGAAAGGGTTTCTTCCTACTTGTTGTTAATGCTGTGAAAATATGAATCATAAAGACCTGGGTTTGTGAGGGGCTTCTCCCTCTATATTATAGTTTTATTAGCATTACTTTGTGGAAAAAGAGCGACTACGACCCCTCTGATAATAAGCAGATACACAGGAGTCCTTTGTAGCTTTACACAAGCTTTGCTAAGACACAGTTTGCAGATGTGAATGTGTATGGGCCTACTGAGTTGAAGTTTAAATGCAGGCTTACAGTGTTGACTGAGCATACTTTATTTCTCAATTTCCTAAATAGCATCTCATTAGAAAAGGGCTGGAAATAAATCTGCAGATGTTGGATGTGATAAAGAAGGTCCTTGCAACCACTGAACTTACTAGCACATCTGTGTTTCCCTTATATAAGCTACTATTTTCAATGATGCATTACTTGGCCAGACGCTACACTTGAAAGTAACATTTCAATGTTAGAAATTTTCAATTCAGAAGTGATGCCTTCCTTTTGTCTGTATTTATTTTGTTTGTCCATTTGTTTGTTTTATTAAGGAAATCAGTATTTTTAACAATACATAAGATTTGAAATGATTGTATGCATATCTCCTTTATGCTCAAGCAAAATTATTCATGTTTAAAATGATGGCTTGCAGATTTTATTAATGTAGGCGTTTGAATGTTGGAATTGTAGGGTTCTGTTAAAACCCAGGATGACAGATAACCATATGGAAGCTTTTGGAAACTAGTCTTGCTGTGTGAACCAAATTTTTGTTGGGCCAGTGTTCATGTGGTGCTAAATGAACTTTAAAAGTGCAGAATTTCAGTCTAGAGGTCCACCACAGCAGCTTCTTTTGCTGATTACTCGTTTGCTTCTACTTTTAAGCACTGAATTTGAGCTTGCAGCTTCCTAAGTTAACTGGTGCTCCATTGACTACTGTAGAGGGGGACCATCTGCGCACGTGTTCTGCCTCTAAGGGTCTTTTAAAAGCAATGCTGATCCCAGAAAATCTGAAAGGGTGGCAGGAAAGATGTTAAAAATATTCAGTTCCTAAAAGTTTTGTGGGAAAATAAAAATGAACACGAGAACAAGATGTTTCTTGCCCTTATGAATAGGAAAGGCTCACTGTCACCTTGTTCTTTGTCAAGATAATCAGTGTGGGAGAAAGATCCCCTAAGTGTCCCAGTCATGGGAGAAGTTTCAGTGATGGTTTACACCTCCTCAGGAGCTTTAGTCAAGACACAGATCTATAGAAAATTTGGTTTCATTTATTTCAGGGATGTTAGCACTACTTATTTTCTTGATGGTGGTTGTGTTTTATTTTATTCCTTCAAGGAAATCTAGGAGCAGTAGGGCATAAAAATGTCAGTGCCATTTCAAAATCAAATAGAAATGTCCAACTTAATTGCTTCATATTTTTAAAAATATTATTGACTTCTGAACTCTTGCTTATTTAGGACCTCATGGACTTAAAAAGGAAAAATATGTGTAGCCATGTGACAAAGAAAATGCACCAAAGGAGAATTTATTCCATTTTGAGAAGATCAGCAGCAGTGATTCACCCTCTTGTCTGGTCTGGAGTGCAATATGGTCAAGTGACTCCCCCAGGGAGGAGGAAAAGATGAAAGCCCCACACTGCTGCGTGGTCACACAGGGAGCAGTGACCTGTGCCAGGGTAGCTCCAGCCAGTGCACCCACTACAAAGAAAACTTCATCCTTAACCATCAGTATTGTTGTTGTAGGGGATTCAAGTCAGGCAGTTGAAATGTAGCTATTAGTGGTTCAGTGAAAGAGAGTAAAAATTTTAAAACAAGAGAACTCACCATCCAGAGACTGGAAAAACAAAAGCATATTTAGACAACTGTGTGCTATTCAGCACTTTACATCTTGCAAAGAAGAGAGTCCCTCCTCTTTTCAAGCCCCTGCACAAATCTTGCCATAGATATTTCAGGCTGATCTCAGAGATTTGTTGTTTTCAAAGTTAAAACAACATCAGTTACGAGATCTAGATGAGCTGAAAGGAGTTACAGTGTCCTTTGTAGACCTTGCTCCCCTCATCCAGCTTTCAAATCTATGATAGCAAACCAAACTACATAATAAATGTTAGTGTTTGTTCCAATACTTGCTCACGTAGTCAATGCTTTGTAAGGATTTACTGATTTCTTGGAATTTTTGATCCTTGAAAGGATCAATAAGTTAGACTTTTTCTGAGGAGCACCCACTGTAGTAAAGTCTGAAGTGGCATTAAGCAGAAAAAAACCTCACTGGCAGGTATTAGAATTGATAAAACATCTGGTCTGTATTTTGCTCTTTAAACTAGTTATTTATATTTATGTCATTTGTCTTTCTTACCGATTCCATAGTGAATCTCTTGAAGAAAAACTTGAAAGCCTGGATGCTGAAGATCTCATGTCTCATCTGTCACAACCAGAAACCTACCTAGATGAGGAGAAAAGATCAAGTAAGTAAAATTGACCAAAGCTATGGGACTGACAAAGTCGCTTATTTAAACAGTCAGTTTGAAAAAATGTGTTAATTCTCCAGTGATGGCAGTTTATCATACGTGTTTTGATTGCTGCCTTTGATATTGAGAGTTTCATTGTGGTAAACAGATCCATTAGAAATTCCCTGAAGAAGAACACCTTGTTTAAAATTGCTAGAGGAGAGCTTCATTTGGCTGGCTGGGAAAACTCTGTCTAACTCAATGTGGCAACTATTCAGTCAGCTGCACTGAGTGCAGTGCTGGTAACATTGCCTATCCACGTTCTCTGACACTTCAGAAGACCCTGTTTTCTGATATAACTTCAGTGTAACCATTCAGGCTGAAAATTTCTATGTCAGGTGTGTGCACCAGGCTGATCTTTTTTGGAAGATGGAGGTAAAATCTGAAGGATAAAGGGACTGGGAGCCAGAAGTGTTCTGACGGACAGTAATCCTGTGTGTAGGAGAGGGTAGGAGGGTGTGGGGAGACAGTCAGCAGGATATGGACAAGTGTTCTCACTGGTTTTCATCAGGTTTTTCTGCCATTATATTGCATGCTCTTTCCAGTTTAAGACCTGTGTTGCTGTGGGGAAAGGAAGGTGCCAGAGATAGTGCAGAGCCTGGAGCAGGTGAGTAGGGCTGGCACATATCTTTCATTTTGGAATGTTCTGGGCTGATCGTCATGGTTTGTCCAAAGGAACAAGTTGGAAAAAGATTGGCAGGGGCTTGGGGCCAGATATGGGCACTGGGAAGGAGAATACTACACAGAAGCCATGAGATGGTAAAGCAGGGAGGCTGGGACAAGCCGCATAAGACAGAGAGATGTGGACTGAGTGAGGTGGCAGATGGGAGAGGTGACAAGGACCCATAAGGATGAGATCAGAGTGAAGCAGAGGGACCCAGGCAGCAGGAGAGTGGGAGAGAGGCCATCCCCAGTTTACACCCTTTGATTAATCAGCCTGCCCATTTTCATTTGAGCACCTCACTTGATTCCTTGATTCCATGAGGAAAAACACAAATCTTTCCTTATGAGGTTTGGGGTTTTTTTTAACCTTCTATCTAAGAAAAGCCTTATTATGCCTGTTGACCTATTTCCCCAGAGACTGCTGTAGTTTGTTTATGGGGTTTGTCCTGTTTGTTTTGTGTTTCCAGCTATGTCATGTGGGTCTGGAGGTTTTCCAACCCTTAACATTAAAAATAACATGGAATAATCCCTGTCTCGAAGACTTATGAGTTTCAATTAAAAATTGCGACATACAAGTTTTTGGATAGGATGTTAGTATCTCTCTTTTTCCTTTTGTTTCTGAGCCTTTAGAATATTTTCAAGTGATGTTGTCAAGAGCTCTTTTATTATTAAGAGGGTTAGACATCTTTTTTACTGGCAGATTTCACATCTTTACGTGCTGTCCAGAAAGGATCTGAGATTTTACCAGGTACACCAACAGCTTGGCAGCACAGGAGGAGAAATGGTTACAGGCTCTGCTCATAAGGAGGAGGTGTGTCCTTTGGTTTGGAGGCCAGTGTACAAGAGGAGCAGTATCTGCCTTAAACCAAGAAAATTATGCTTGAATATTGTGTTACAGGCAGGAAAAAGTTATTAGAAGGCGGCCCTGGCACTGCACAGTGTTTTTGTGGATTGGGAAAGGCCTCTCCTGGCAGACAGCTGAGTACCACCATCTTACAACAAACCCATAGCCACTGGCAACCCTGCATGTGACTCAACCCATGATGACACTTCTGCTGGTTGTTTAATTTTACAGCACACCTCTTCCTTCTAATTATGTTATTCATCTCCTTAGGCAAAGAAAGTCACCATCATCATAGGTTTCTGTTATTCAAATCAAAGCAAGACATAAAAAAATATGTAATGGTTCATTACTTTCTAAATCGGATGCTGACCTAAGTTTACAAGCAACTGTGATTGACATTGGACTACATTTTAAATGGATGGCAATTTATTTTTCATAAGTCTAAAACCTCCTAGAATCTCTTTATGTCTGCTGTAATAAGCTACTGAATATTATTTAATTGCTCATTTGCTATAAGCAGCTTTATGAGCATTTTTGGTTAGATCTTGGTGGTTTAGAATGATTATGACTCTTTCTAGGTCTTGTACTCTTTTTTGGGCCTCTTGATGCAACAGCAACCAGCAAATAAATTAAATATGAAAGAAAGCCAGAAAAATATTTACAAAGAAATCAAGTTGGTTTCTTGATTGATGATTTCAATGAAATCATCATTGATTGATGAGAAATAACACTGGGAAGGAAACATATGTGGATCTCCTGGAGAGAGGAATAGTGGCCCAGTGATGAAAGTGCTTATAGGAGTTCAATACTGACTTAGTGACCTTGGACAATTTATTAGGGCATCATTCTGTTGGCAAATTCCTCAAGGCATACACCCATTAGAGTGATTTGTCTGGGTAAAGAGTCTTTTGAGGCTAAATACAGTTTTTCTGAAACTCTTTACCCAGTGACAGTAGTAGAATTTGGGCTGTGTCAAGGTGGCATTTTGACTCTGCCTCTCACTCCCCCGAAAACCCAAAACCAATGCTTCCCAACTGTGCTTGGAAATGTGAAGAAAACATTACCAGATTTATGGAAAAGCCTTATAGATGACAGTATGTGAGTGGGAGCAGGGAGTGAATATGAAATATAAAAGCGCAGAACATATAGAGAACAATGAAAACTGGAGAAATATGATTGCCTTTCACCCAGGGACACCTACACCTGCAAAGAGAAAGTCTAGTTGGGGCTTAAATAAGGAGGGGGCCTAACTGAGAACAGGGTGACATTAATGGCAGCTGGGTGACAACTCAACACAATACAGTAATACAATAGCAGATTCTATTAGTCCTTAGATGAGGAAAGCATTTGTTCTTGTGTCTCATTACAAATACATACAATTATATTGAATTAACTTGTACAATCTGAGTGCTTGACTAATCCCAGTGCTTAATTTATAAGTTGAATGAGTTGAGTCCCTATATTTTTAAGGTTTTAGAACTGGATAAATTTTGTGCAAAGCTGATGGATTCTTAGGAAGAGAATATAAAAACTGCCAATATATTGGGTAATAAGCAAGAAAAATTTTATGCGTGGATTTTGCAGAGGAGAGGGAAATATAAGAAAATATTTTTTATGCTCTTTAATTACCTGCATTTGTTATTGTTTAAACTCTGTGTGATTTCATGCATAAGTCATTTAATGACCTATTTCAGCTTGCTTTTCATTTTAGAGGACTTTTTTTTCTTTCATAATAAAATATATGACTTGAGTAGTAATAATATAAATCCATATTTTTCATGTCTAATGACTATTTTAGGGCAAATACTAACTAGCCAATTTTCTCATATTCCTGAACTGGAGTTAGCCTAACTAGAAAAACTCAAACAAGCAAAAGTTAATATTGTTTCTACAGTCACTGATAGAACAACAATAGCAGTTGTGCACTGCCATGCTGAAAATCAACTCCCTTTATGTCCAAACAATAGCGTGAATCACAGAAATCTGACCTTGATATACAAATGTGATCGTGTAGTAATTATAGCTCTTGTGCTTTCTGTATAAACAGACTACTTCATCTGGAAATGCTGTAGGGTACTGCTTCATTCTGCAATTTGCAGCTAATGACTGAGCAGAAAACTTTTATATCCCAAAAAGCTTTAAAATATAGCAGGTAGAAAAATCTTATTTCCTGCAAACAAAAAAATAAACTTGTTGTTTGAACTGCAGTGAATTAAGTCATTGCTCTATCTACAGTCTGTTGAGAAGTAGATCTTACAAATGTAAAGGTTGTGTTCAAAATCACATTTTGCTAAGGTTATTAAAGACATTTTCATGGGCAAAATATGAAACTAAATTACTCCGTCCAAGTGATAACTGACATGTTCTTTAACAACTGTGAGATTAACAAAAGTGTCTTTCATTTCATGCCAAAATCTGCTCATTCTGTTTGTGTCTGTGTCAGTATCATCCAAACAGGATGTGACAAACATATGTTCTTTGGCTTTGCCCTAATCTGTGATTTGGATAACACTATTAAGATGTGGTCTAACAAACTTCAGTGAAGCAAGTCTGACGATATTTGTCTGTGGACTTGATTTTAGTATATCCTGAGCAATAGAAGCTCCACCCTGACCTCATGCATTAGCTGTATGTGTTTTCAGTGCTTCCATAAAAATATACTATCAAAATATTATTATCATGCTTACAGACATGGGCTGAATCCTAAAAGAAAATAATAACGGAAAACTAACCCAGCACAGAGCCCAGGAGTGACCTTGAAGAGCTGAGTGACATTCCCTTGATGAGTTCCTCCTTACAAGGGTTTCCAAGAATGTCAATTGCTTAGTTTTTAATCTATTCAATCATTACAGTGATCACTTTAGAGAATTCTAATTTCTTAATAAAAATTCTGTTTAGTGCCAGAAGTTTGTAAGTATTACGTAAGTAGTATAGGGTTTTTTTTTCCCCCAGGAAAATTTAAAACCTGAAAAAATATCAAGATGGCTTTCTTGAAATAAAATATATTTTCCTTATTTCCATCCTGATTGGCATATGATGAGTAATGAAAAAACTAATAAACTGTATTTCTTTTCTCTGATTCTTTATAAATAATACCTAGACTTAACAATTCCAGTGTTTTGCACTGGATTGATGTCAGGCTGAGCAGGTTATTAATCTTTAGGTCATTACACCAAGCTTTTGAATATATTAAAAAGTATGAGATTTCTTCTATTCATCTTGAAATGCCCTCATGTTTGAATATGTATGGAAAATTAACTTAAAAATACAGACCTTTTCTTGCATGGTACTTTTAGAAATAGCAAGTGATTAAAAAGGAACGTAGTTTCAGGAGATGGTTATTACTGTTAGAATGGAAATTAGTTCTCTACCTCATGTGACATAATTGTCATATGATTGTGCAATGATCATGGATGGGCTGTGCATGTGCTGTAGAATAATGGTTTAGAATTAATGCTGCAAAACATAATTCTAATACTCAGCAGTTTTGTACTGTATCCGTACCCTGGGATGTTATAGCACATTGCCAGAGGGGGCCAGAGGGCTCAAGGGTACTTGTTTGGTCATTTTCTGCAGTCTCATTCAAAGGTGAATTTTCTTTAAGAGTCAGATATATGACAAAGATTTGTGTAAGTATTTGGACTGAAGGAATTTCTAGTCTTTGAAGCCTGTCTTTTGTTATTTATCTAAGGGCTTCAGGATGGTGGTATTGTGAGTTAAATCTGCTTGTATCCACTTAAGACTGACCTTTTATCACTTCTGAATATATCCATCAGCTGTTTCTTGGGCTTAGGGAAGAATTTTCATTTTGTGGAGGGAGCAGCTAATCACAGTGTCTGCTGCCTAGCTTCAGACCTTTGGAGAGCTTTCACTGATCTTGTCAAGGGTATTTTTTATATTTGATGACAAGGTTGCCATTCACAGTCCAAGATTTTGAGTTACTTACAATCCACTACTGAAGATTGTGAGGGGCTCATAACAAACAAGATTGCTTTCCACCTTCCCTATATGCTTAATTATTTACTCAGTACATGGTTTATAGCAAAATACCCTGTGCATGGTATATAGATAATAGATTAATAATATAATCTAATGTGACATCAAGCCCTCTTGTCAGTGCCCCCACTCATTCTCAATAGCCACCGATTGCGGGCTGAATTCAAGATCAGCCATTTGCTGTCTGTGTTTTGGGGAAGGAATCATTGTTAAAATTAGAAACTAAACTTGGTGTGTCTGTGTTAAAGATCAAACTGTCTCTGCACAAAAAGTTGTGTGCATTTGAACATTCCATGTCCTTCCTACAGAAGCTTTTCTGCTCTGTGTTGGCAGCACTCAAGCAAAGCAAGCAGCACACCTCCTTACTTCCAGCCTTCATCAATTAATCAGGCACTTAGGAGGTCATGTATTGTCCTGGTGTCTGAACACCTCACAGAAGTAAATGTATTTGATTTATATTTGAGGGATGGCTACAGCAAACTGAAGATGAGACCGTCAGGCTGCATTTTTTGACAACCCCTCATGTCTTGGTACAGCACTGCTCTTCACAGTGCCATGTTTGTCGTTCCTTCCTCTTTGACATGCACCACGCAGTACCACTCTTCTACGAAACAGCCCTGCGAAAATTTAATTTATTTTGGCTCAGTAATACTTCTAGCTGTCCTGTTCTTCAGCAGAGAGCAGAACTATCAAAGTGTCTACAGAGAATTTCCCAAAATACAAGGCATGTAGAAGCCTCAATACAGGCATAGAAAGATGTTCCTAAGTATTCTCTTCAGGTCTATATCTACCCATACAGTGAGTCATCCCAGATCCATGAGCATGGATATTTATGTCTTTGAAATCATATGTCCTGTCAACATAGAAAAATGAGATAAACTCGAAATTTAGTGACAGAACACTTTGCAACTTAACCCAAACTCAGTCCATGTAAATCTGTTTCTTTACCTCTGCTTTAGTGAGCTCTGACTCAACTTTTAGACTGTAAAAGTGGGATGTATCTGACAAAGTGTCTTTGCTTGGGATGTTCACTCCAGACTCCTTTCATCATGACTGATGATACGGTCAGCACAAACAACTGAAAGTAGGTTGCATCTCACCTCATCCTACAAAAGTAGACGTTTAAAACAGAGATAATAAAGTATATGTCTGTAAAGTCAGATGAATCACATGCTGAACTGCTTCTGTCATCCTACTGACTGAAAGAGAGAGAGTAGGGTTCTGATGCCAGAGGTAAACACCTACCCCAAAAATGCTGCATGCCTAAAGGTATTGCAGCAGGGACTTCTTATTTCTGCCTGAACTATACCATGGGCAGTTATAAGACTATACCTCTAATTCTACAGTCAAGAAGAGACATTAGGAGGCAGAAAAAAAATTTTTAAAAAACCCAACCTTTTAGTGGAAAACAACAGAAAAAAAATTGGTGCACTACCATGGATGCTGACATATTTTCCAGTGGCGATCTAGTGGGAAGCTGCACTGATCTTTAGGATTTTCTTCAGTAGAAGTTACAGGAAAAAAAAAAAAAACCACAACAAAATTAGATATTGTAATGTTAGTTTTATATTTTTATCAGGAGAATGATGCATCTGAAAAACAACTTCTTTTTCATTTGTATCACTTTCCTGTTCAAACTCATGTAACACTACTTGGGCTGCCTGTCTTGGTAACAGCATGAATTTATACCAAGACAGAACTAAGCAAATCATATAGTTTTCAAGAAGGTGGGAAACCATCGAGATTGTGCCTCCAGGCCTTGAGGGTAGTTAAAAATGTGGAATAAATAGCACATTATATTCTCTACACAGCTCCTTAAATCGCTTAATAAAAAAAAATAATGTTACAGTGCATTAATTAGTTAAACTGGCTAATGAGTTCCTAATGTCTCTGCAAGTGGCAGTGAGATGAGTATTTTGAATACATTCAGATGGGGTTGGCTCATACTATAGAAAGCAGAGATGTGCATGGTGGGAATCTGGAGGTTTCTTCTGCCCTTCTGCATCTGTGGAGCTGAGCTGCCTGCTCCATGAATACTTACTGAGAAAGAGAGAAAGAGGGAAGGAGAAAGAGAGAAAGAGCTATTTCAAGGGCAATTATCTAAATGAGCTGGAGAAACCTGGGATGACTAAGACCCCAATCTCTGGAGAATTTGCTCTGAGCACTTTGATGAATTTTAAAGTGGTATTACATTCTAGGTTTTAATAACATTTCTCCTCTTCTTCTGGCTCTAGGCAACTGCTGTTAAGTCCATTTTTTACAAAAGCCCAAGGAGCACACGTTAATAAGGCCAAGTCTCTAACCCCAGCACTGCAGATCTGCTGGGTTGCAGAGAGCAGGTGAAAAGGGAGGGGAGTGCATTACCTTCAGCATCGCACCTGCTGAGGAGGGCCTTTTGATCTGCCCTGTCACAGGTCTGTTTCACTTTCAGTTCAGCAAATTAATTGAAGAAGAAAGAGTTTTTGGTATCTCTAGCATGATCAGTGACAATTTATTCAGGTTTGGTTTCCTTCTTCTTAATGAACTGAGTCTGGATCTTGACAAAACAAGAGACATCTCTGATTAGAAAAACCACCAGCACCACCGTGAAATGTCAGTCCCCATCACTGGTTTACAGTTTTAAGTAGGTTTCTTTGGTGAGCAGTTCTTGAAGCGTAAATGTTTTGCTGCTTGTGGTTGGAATCACAAGCAAATCTGGCAGTGAAATACCAAGTTGAGGGTAGGTTTAGAGGGCCTTAGTCCCTGGGAAAATTCAAAAGCCTGAGCCAGCAGCCCATATGTGTCTTTGGCCAACATCTGGAAGGCTGGACGCTTAAAACTGGGTTAACAAGAGAAGACACAGTAAGAAGGAGGCCCCTAAAGCACCTAACAGGAATCATGAGGGGTGCAGCTGAGCTTTGAGCATAGCCTTAGGGAGCTCAGGGGTATCAGTCTCTGCAGCAGACCTGTAATCAGGAATCCACCCCTGAACGTGGAAGTCAGCCCTCCTTATCTTGTAAAAATGCAATGCCCTGCAACACTTGAGAAGTTTGTAGCATTGTGTAGCAGGAAGGTTCCATGTTCATTCCCCTCCCCTGCCTGAGTGGGACCAGAATTTCCAGACAGTGCCTGTCCTCTCCCACAAGCCCCTAAGATCACTCTGCAAGGGTGTTACAAAACAATCAAGTTAAATCTTCCTTTGTGAAAAACAAAACCAACACCATAGAGCCCTGTGAATATATCTCAGATTTTGTTCCAGGGAACATCTGATCCAATTTAATTCAGTAAGTCCCTTCCCAGCCATTAATCTCCAGCCAAATTTTGTTTTTCATTTTATTGCACATTATGATTTACTGCACAGCTCTGTGTTCATTATTACTTAGAGAAGCAGTTGTTCAGATCCTCTTTCTCTTGATCTGCTGATCAGGAAAATACTGCACAGATGTGAATAGAAGTAAGAATATTACTCCTGTAAAAGAGCTCTTCCCCAATTAAACATAGTGTCTGTGAGGGAAGTTATGATCTTGCAAATAGTTTCTGCTTCTAAGAAAGATTTAACAGCACAAATGAGGCCAGCTTTCCTTACATCAAGCTACTGTTTGCTGCAAAACCAGCACTGTAACTGACACAATTCATATTGCACAAGTATCCTGGGAAGGCTTAAAATTGTTGAAATCCCACATATATATCCTTCAATACTTAGAAGAATCTGAACTGCCCAGCACATTCCAGAATTAACCTGTTTCCTTTCTGGGGAAAAAAAAAATCTTGGTTGTTTCTGTCATGCACAAGAAAGGACAAAGCAGAAACATATTTTCTCATGATAACTACTGTTGAAACCAGAGAGTGTTGTCAGTGTTCACACAGATGCTGCCTGGTCACTGCAGTCTTCCTCCTCCCTTGCATTCTCTCTGTGGGAGCCAGAGCAAAGCCCACTGCAGTTTGCTTCTGGAGTAGGAGCTGGCTGGTACTGCTCAGTTCTGGTGTTCATGACCACCACTCATCTCCTGCTAAGCCTGGTAACCTCATTTATGTTGCAGATGGCTGGCGGTGCTAAGGAGCAAAAGCACAAACCTGTCCTTTCTGGATGTCCCAGTTTCTCTCCTGTCTAAGTTCCCGTTCTGAAGGGAGTCTAGTGTCTTTCCACAAGACTCAAATTGATTTGTCTTCAACAGCCTGGCCCACCTGATGATTTCTATTTAGAACAGGCCTCGAATTGTAAAAACAAATTTTCTGTGGCTCAGAGCGGAGTTACATTGTCCTGTGCTGGGACACTGGAGAGGAAGCACTGAACTCTTGTCTAGCAAAACCCTTAGTGGGCTAAAATAACTGAAGGACATTGGAATAATCTAATCCAATCTATCTAATTTGTTAAGAGCTAAAGTTCTGAATTCTAGGAAACCAGCTTTTGAAAATTACTAATTAAATTTAACCTACAATGTCCAGGTTTAGCAAATAGGGTCCTCTCAAAACTTTTCCACTGTACTATCAGCCAGTACTAGCATGGAAGCAGTACTAATGCCAGGACATTATTATCTCCAGGAAGCACTTCTTGCATTAACATGGTGGTTTAATGGCCTGCAATATTGCAAGGAGAGAGAATTTAACTACTGGGACAAATAACAACAGGTGTCTTTCACCAAACTGTTATTACTCCTAAAGCCATGTTGGCACACACAGGATTGCATGAACACCAAGAGGATTTGGGAAGTCTGAAACTCCTTTTGGACAGCCTGGAGGGGCAAATGCTGTGGAAGCTTTTCTCCCGGGTTGTGGTGAGTGCATCATTGCACTCCTGTGGAAATTCTCATTGGGCCTCACAGTAATTGTGGCTTTTCCCTTGGGAAGGAGGAAGTTAGAGGTTTCAAACAGTATTTTTTTTCTTCTAGCAATCTGCCTATTTTTACAGAGTGTGTAGGAGCTCTTGAGACCTCTGTTCTTCCATCTGTCTTGGTTGAGGGGGGGTCAAAGTCTTGGGAAACACATACGCACACAATGCAATTGCCTCAGTCTCACTTGTAGACAGGTTACAGAAGCTGCAGAGTTCTCAGTAACACATTATTGAAATTCTATTTAAAGAATATGAATTCCTGCGTTACAAGTTACTTCTGCTTTTTTCCCAGGATGTAAATCACAACATGTATAAGATTCCCTTAAATGGTAAGGTGTCTTTCAGCACCAACATCATGAAGTGTTGTCTAAGACTCCTTGTTTTCCTTAGGATCAGGCTAAACCTGGTCTTACTGGTTGGGGTCATGTTCCCTCCTGTGCCTGGTCTGCGCGATGGTGTAAATCTGTGGTAGGAGTTGTAAGTCTAACCCTCTTGCTCAAGCTGTAGCTGTTGGAGGACTTTGCTTAGGACACTGCTGGTGTGACTCACAGGACATGGGCCTGTTGCAGATCCTAGACTTGAGAAGGAAATACGTGTCAGCCACTTACGGCTGTTGGGAAACCAACGTGTCTTAAAACGGGCAGAAGCAGTGTTAGAAATTATCCTTGTGGGAAGGATGTTTCTCACTGATGAATAACCTTGCAGCCAGCCTGTCCTCTGTGCTCAAAGGCAATGGAGGGGGTAAAGCATAGGAGTTTATGAAGTACCCTGTGCAGGCATTTATATACCACCCTATAGGGGAAACTGCCTAATTACTGCTCTGAGCTTCCAAGGAACTCTGAGAAGAAAAGCATAAATCTCAGCCATCAAGAGACTTCTGTAATTCAGACCAAGTGTCAGGTAGGCTGTTGTACTGCTCCAGCACAACATGACTTACTATCACCTTTTTATCCTTTTTCCTCTGCTACTGACACACTTTGGGTTTAATATTCTCAGTAGTAAGGAAATTTGTTTCCACTGAGCCAAATCCCATTTGTCTAGGTAGTGAGAATAAATAGCAGCTGTAGGTCATCTTGGATACTAGCTTTTTAACCCCATCCTGATCAATACAGAAATATGATAGATCATTCTCTACCACAGCTTCATAAACACAGAAAATAAAAATGACGTAGTTTAAATGACCTGTGAGATCTGGGATTCTGGCTAAGACCTATTTTGCCATTGATTAAATCTGGAATCTGATTCATTTAGGACACATGTAACATCAGAATTATACGCTTCTGGTGGATAATAATTTAAAAGCTCTATACTTAATGTAGAATTATGGTACCTGTTAGTTTAAATACCGTAATTATTTTAAAATATCTTCAGAAATTATTCTACTGAGGTGGAGATCCTCTTTGTTCATGAATATAGATAACTACTGAATTGCAGGAATTTCTGATCCTGACAAGCTTTGCTAAGTACTCAGCTACTAATTATGAACAGGAATAAAAGGACACCTGCTGAAATAATTATTAAAGGATGTGCAACTACAACCTGCCTCTTATCAGATGGATGGAGCCAGTACCCTCCATCAGCAGAGAATGCAGTCTTACACATTTTATGACAAATATGCCATTATGTAAATGTTTACATCAGTAGGCATATTAATTTTTGTGAATACTGAACTGCTTGGATTTTAATGCAGAAGGAAATAGCAATATAGTTCCATGCTAAATTAGGTAAATAAAGCACTAGAGTTCCATAGTGCTGGCATAGATCTTATTTAGTCACAAATAAATCTGGAATATTTCCACAAAATTCAGTTTGTAGGCACAACTATAAATCAGGTAGGAAACCAGGATCATGCCCTCACTGTTAGTAATGATTTAATAACTGTAAATTCAGGACAAATTTCCTTCCATGATTTTATCTACCTATTTTTGTCTAACAATCTCTTGTACCTATATGAGCCTTTTTAAAATGGATACCTAAAATGTGTGTTAGTTTAAGTAGGAAAATGCCTACAAAGTGTGTTGCAAATATCTGCAGGACAGGTACATCTTAAGCATGAGCTCTGAAGGCACAGAAAATCCTCCAGATGAGATCCTGGAACACTGGGGCCATAATCTGTGGAAATACCGCTACATGTCCTCCCTGTTCAAATCTTGCACCTCTCACGTATCATCCACTGCTGGAGACAAGGTCTGGAAGTGTTGGCTCAGACGGTTTTGTGTTGCTGCGTAGAATAATAGCACAGTGCTAAGGGCTTGGCGTTAGGCTGAATCTAGATCCTATGAGGCTTGTCCTAGCTGAAAATGGAGACTGAAATGTCCTGCTGCCTCTCTGGCTGATGGTTCTGGTCAGGACAAAATTGCTTTCTATGCACTTGGCCAGTTGCTATAAAAAGGACATGCAGCTGTGCCAGGCTTGGCAGGAGACATCTCCCTCTCCTTGCCCCAGTGGTCTGAGGAGTACATCAACCATGGGCCTTGGATTTACCACATACATGCTCCCTTCTGGCTGCTGCAGGGATGAACAAAAAGAAAGTGGGAGCCAGCCATGCTTCTCCTGCTGCTGGTCTGGGTAGTGCCATGCAATGTCTTGCCCATGGTCACATCATAATTCAGAGCCAGAAGGTGGCAGTCCCAGGGGTGTTGTTCAGCCACTAAGATCTGATTTATTTTCTCCCCAGACTGGAGAACAGATATGGAGGAATGTGTGGAGTTGAGGGTCTTCCCGGGACCTGGGGACACAGCTCAATTACTAATTGGAATCCAATCCCATCCCTGTGCCACCAGGCTACAGCTTTTGTCACTGTAGCCATGAGAGAAAACTTGGCAAGGCCTTATTTACTCTTTCTCCAAATCAGTTTAACTTTTCAACCTTAAGGCCATGCTCCAAAAGCCATTTGCTTTCCTAGATGAGGAGCCATTCTGGCAACTGTGCAGATACAGTATTTTTACCTGCTGAATTACGAGTGAGGTTTGTAGTTGGGTGAAGAAGATTGGTTGCACTTGTCATTTCCACAATGAACCCTTAGGAGTGTGTGTATGTGTAGCCAAGGAGAGGCTGTCCTAACCATGGGCTGAGGATGCACTGGGTCAGATGGCAGTTAAGATCCCATGGCCTTAGGGAGTCACAAACTACTTGCAGAATGCCTCAAAGACATCTTCTCCCATGGGGAAATGTTGCAGTCTTCAGTTTTATTTGCTTCTTTAAGCCCCAGACTGTTTAAAACTGGTTGTTAGCATAGCCCCATAGCTCTGGGATAACAAGCTCTGAGGCACCATGCCAGTGTTGGGGTCTTTACCCCCAAAAGCACAGCTGCTCATCTTATTAGCACACCTTCTCTCTCCAGTCTTTCCTCTCTGTCCAACAGATTCAGGTTTGAGGGATGGAAGAGCACTAATGAGGCATTCTATCACCCCAGACAGGGTTGTTCCTTGACATCCACTGCAGAGCCTGGCTCTCCAAACCCGCCTCTCACCCCTTCCCCCAGGGATCATGCAGCAGTCTCAGACACTCTCAGCTTCACAGCAAAGCTTCTCCAATTTCTTTGTTATTTTTTCTCTGCTTTATTTATGAAAGTGGTGTGCCAAATCACTGTCCCCCTCATTGCCACCCCTTTTCTCTCTGTTCTGTTTCCCGTTGGGTGTTTTGCTCTGACACACCAAGTGAAGCCACAAAACATGAGGTGGGAACATCTGGCCCTGGCTGTAGAGCATTGTCAAGGAGAGAAGTTCCTAGACATAAGATCAGCTTTCTCCCCCCTCTTCACGGGATCTTTCTGTGGGATGTTCAGGGCTTCCTGCTGCAGCCCCCAGGGTGGCCAGCAGCCCCCAGCCTGCGCTTCCCTCTCTCCAGCACAATTGCAGTCTGCAAATGTTTAAAGGCAGTTTCTTTTGAGTTATCCACATGCTTCAAATTGTTATGTGGTTAACCACTGAGAACAAACCCCCACACAAATACCTAAGGATCAACTTGCTCGAGCCAGGGTGGTAGCAGTGGGGGCAGAAGAGGAGAGGGGAGATTTCCTCATTTTGCTTTTGATGAGAAGAAAATATCTTTTGACTTTCCTGAAGTGCCAGCAGCTGCCGTGTCACAGTGTGTGCTGGGTGACGCCGGTTGCACATTTGTTTGCTGATGAAAGGAGCCTTGTTCAGCAGCCGTGGCCACGCACACCACGGGCCACATCCTTCAGTGGTGTAAATCAGTTCTCTGGTGAGTAGGAACTGAACATGCAACCCCTTCTCTCTGTGGGATGTGCAAGTGCCAAGCTGGGGGAAGACTTCTGCGCTTTGACATTGCCTTATCCCATGTCCCTTAACTCTTATAAAAGCTGAATACTTTTCTGCTGACTCACACAGACAGATGGATTTTGTTAACTCCAGTTGAGATAGAGGAAGATGCACTGAAAGCATCACTTGGTGGGGGTTAACCCAGCTTTGGGGTTCAGGGGGGGACTGAGCAAGGAGCTTCACATCTTGCCCTGTTCAGCATGGATGGAGCTTGTCTCCTGGGTGCCACGTGGGAGGAGTGATGTGTGGTCTAGGCTGAGCCCTGCTGCTAATCAGTGTCTGAAATAATAACCCATGCTGTCATTCCATCCCCCTCCCTGTGCCCTCTCTGGAGCTCTGCAGAGTTCCTCAAAGCCCAAGAAAGAGACTTGGAGCCAATAGCAACAGAAAAAGAAACACCCCAAAACAAGCACAAAACTCAAATCCCAACAGTAATTCCATTGCATCTGCTTAAATCTTCTTAAGTTACAGAGGATTTAGTGAAGTAAATTAACTTCCCTTTGCTTATGTTTCCTTGTATTTTTGAAGACTATGAAACTGTTGAGGAGCAAATAGTCTTGCAAACTCATGGGGACAGTTTCCAAACATGACTGGCAGAGCTGTTCATGTAGTGCTCCTGAGAGTGGACCCAAGTGGAGATAGAGATAATTACCTTGCCATGCACCAACTTTAAGATCCATCTTAACTTTATTTTAATTTCTAAAATGGCAGATTAAAGGCTGACAATGTGGCTAGGATAGTCTTGAGGGGGAAGATACAATCCAAATGTGATCTGCTTTCTCAGGTGTGAAACAAAATTGAATTTTTTGCTTTTTGAGGAAAACTGCATGAAAAGGAAGGGTTAAAATTTTTTGGATGTGTGGGACATTTTCAGTGAAAGTGGTTTAGTTCCTCTGGTCTATTTATCATCTGAGCAGTGAAACATCACTGTGCTTATGAAGTTAGCTCTGCAGGACTCTGTACCTGTCAAAATTGTTTATCCATACTTGCCAACAACAGCAAGAAAAGCAGGAGGACTGGCAGTTGTGATGGTGAGTGAGTTGGACACATGGACTGAAGGCGCTTGAGTCAAACCTCCTCACTGATGCAGAAAAAGAAAATGAGTGAGGAAAAGAACATTAAAGCATGAAGGGTCCAATCTTAGAGAGTTTAATGGTACGGTTCATTACAAAAAAAAAGAAGAATTTGCAGAATTTCTTCATGGGCAACTGAGTAGGTAGATCTTGGTGGCCAATTAGTCCTCATGCTGCTGAATGTTCGGGAGTAAATGCCAGCAGAAGCAGCTGCTGGGGGATATTGGCACGTTAACATTATTGACCATGGGTAACTGATTTGGAATACTGCCCTTAGATAATTGAAAACTGATGTGATAATCACTTATTAAGGAACTATCAAGGAACTTCTGAGTGCTTAATATCATTATGTGAAAATATTTAAAAAATTCACAGTCTATATGCAACAGAAACTTTATCGTATGTAAAGGCTATTAGGACAAAAAAAAGAGGGGGGCGGGCAGAAAATTCAGGTTTATAAAAAGAAACCCGTACACAATGAGCTGAAGGTTGTGCTTCTGCACTTCCTGCTCTGGGTGTGAGCAGAAGAGGAAATACTAAAATACCACCAGAAAAACTATTCCCACAGCATTCCCAACCTGGCTGAAACCAGAAAAGTTCTGACAGCCCTACAAAAAGGGGGTAAAACCCCACAACTGACCCAGTCTCAAGGAACTTACTCATAGGAAGGCTAACAAAATTTCCAAAGCTAGGATATTTGGGTAGACCTAGATGAGTCTTTATACTTCCCCTGACTCCTCATCTGTATTTTCTGCAGTTGGTGGATCATTGATGGCATGTGACTCTTCTGCCAGCTTTGAGAGGAGCACATCTCTGCTGCAGCCAGTTTGATCGCACTCATGACCTCCAACCATCAAATTGCATGTTAAGTGCAAGGCCAGGCACCACGGCCCAGTCCAACTCAGGTGAGGGGTTCCCTGGCCCCCCTTTCATTTTCTGACAGTCATCCCAGAACAGTGAAAGTACATCTTTCACACACAGCAAGAAGTGACCTTTCAATGCATAAAATGTCAGCACTTTCAGTGTTGCCCCGTGTTAATGATTAAAACTGAATTCCTGGAGATTCCCAGGCAGACAAGACTTTTGTTCGGTCTGGCTGCTCTAGCAAACCTTCCACTTATAGTAAAGAAAACCTTGAAGATGAGCAGCAGGTTCACATTCAAAGGGTTGTACAGATCGCTGGCACACCAGACAGTTAAAACCTCAAATCTGAAAGCTTTGCAAAGAATTTGGAAAAATGGCTCTTTCCCTTTATTGGTATCAGAAGGAAAGTATTCTGTCCTATTAACCCCCCAAATTTTAAATATCGAAGTCTTTTGTTTGACATGCAGTACTGTACACTAGAATTCAGGACTTGTTCAATTGTCTAAGAAAAACAGTAGAATTACTATAAAAAATAAAATTACTATAAAAAACTGGTTTTCCATTAGATGTTTCCCTACATCTAAGCAATTCCTGAATCAAGTTTTTTTCCCTACAATTAGAGAATCAAATCCCTGGATTGGGTCCAATGAGTAGCTCAGGAATGTTCAGCACAACCACAGCCTCCAGCTATGGGACAGAACAAAAGTTGCAACAGTGGTGATGCTTTATCTTCCACAACTTATTCCAGCAACACTTCCATGGATGCCAATAATGAAATCTGATTCAAAGAGGCCTGAAAAGAAGATTTTTTTTTCTTTTCAAGTTCTGAGTCACTGATTTTGAGACTGGTCAACTCATTGCATTTGTGACTGTGGTTTAGCTAAAACCACCTAAGGCTGATAATGTCATCATGAACTCTCACATCCAAAAATGAAGCTAAAACCTTAGCTAAGCCCCATGTCTGAATGCAGCTTTCCAGTTCATTCAGAGCAGCACAGCACTCAGCATTTTCTCTTCAACAACAGAAAGCCCCTTTCTGGCCTCCTGGAACATTGCTGCGTGGAATACACTGTCACTCCTACTGCAAACTTATTTAAGAGACAATAGGGCAAATAGTTGGCACATAGATCCTTCTTAAAACTTAAATCTAGATACACAATAAAATGTAAAAGGCCAAGGAAACATGAAAAGACAATTAGAAAATGCTAATTTTTCTTTTAAAGTTAATTTTTGCTGAGAGTGAGACATTGCAATTTACAATGTGAGCCCCATTCTGCAAGTACTTTCTTACATGAGCTCTTTTTAAAGTCACTGAGGTTGTTTATGTGAGTAAAAGTTACTTACATGAGAAAGGACTCACAGAATCCGGCCTTACACATTTTGCTACAAGGTTTACCTAGGCATTGTCTGGGCTGCGGAGCAGTGTGTGTATTTTCAGGAATGAAAACTGGACTTCAGTTGTTTTTTTTGGAAAAAGTTCTGACTTCAGCTTCTCCCATCTGCTTTTTGCAGTTTGCTCCGCAGCCGCAGTGAATGGACGGGCTCAGCCTTTGTCCCTGTCTGTGAGCTGCTCGTTACCAGCCACGCTCAGCCCCGACGCGCTGTAACTCACCAGGACGTGTGCAGTCTGAATTCCCATTCCAGATTTGGTCCTCAAGCCTAAGGCCATTATTCCATCTCAGACTAAAACATATTCTCCCATAGGCAGCTGAAAAAGAGCATGTTTCTTCAGGTTTTCTTGCCACAAAATGATAAAATAAAGTGAAATAAAATAATAATAATAGAAAGGAAATCCAATGTACGGCAATCCTCAGAGTTCTGGAGTCTAAGACTGTTGATCAGCATCCATAAATGTCCTGACCGGTGAGGAGACACAGGCACTGCAGCTGGAAAGAGAGCAGGAAGGAAAACCTACCATGTGAGCAAAGTTAAAAAAAAAAAAAAACGGGGGGGGGGGGGAAGAGAGAGAGAAAGGTCTGCTCACTGGACAGCACTTGGGCTGATAGCAGGGATTTCAGGAAATCCAAACACTCAGACAGGAAATCTGAACACTGGATAAACATGCCATAATCTCCACAGATACAGTTAATGTGCAGCGTCCCTGTTAACCCATTGCCTGCCCATGGCTGAGCCTGAAATCAGATCTGTGATATGAGACGCCTGGAAACACAGGCTGCCCGGGGGGCTCCCCAGCCTGAGTGCTCAGAAGTCTGAGCAGCAGCCCTGCATTCAGCCCTGCCCTCTCCTTTTTTAACTCCATTGATTTCTACACAGTGCTGCTTTAGTAAAAAAGTGCATCATTTTCCTCCTCTGAGAAGGAGATGCACCCTGAACCCCGCAGCAACCTGCCTGAACCCCTGCGTGCCACTGACTCCAGATACCTGGTCATCCTGAAGTAGCTTTACCTGGTTCTGTTTTCCACTTCTCTTTTGCTATAACACAAGATTTGTATGGCTCTCTGTGGGGTATTTGCAGAGTCCCTGCTATGATTTACTCCAGGCTGGTGCAGTGGGGACCCCCTTTATGCCATTTTGTCAAGGATCTAGTTCCATGGCAGACGGGCTGGAATTAGATGACCTCTAAGGTCCCTTCCAACCCAAACCATCCAGTGATTATGTGAAGTGAGGAACAAACTCTGCAGTCCCTAGCATAATTAAGATGAAGCCTGTTTGGTTGGTTAATTTTGGAATATAGATTTTGCTCTTTGTGTCTTGTGGTTCACTTGTCATCCTTAAAAATATCACTCTTAGGCTTCTTTATTTATTTCTTTTCTATGATCTGCCTTGGTTACACTATTAATGTAAAGCTCTTAGCTCATTGCAAAAGCAAGGAGAAGCAAAAATATTGCATAGAACTGACCCCTCGCTCCCACAGATGTAATTAATAAAGTGAAGTTTACATGAAAGTTGCCAAATTTAAATTCATAGTATTATAAGCATACACACACACACAATTAAGTCCCTGCATGTTTGCAGAATGGGGACTTCACTGTGTTTTCTGGAGGAGGGCAATTGCAGGCTTCACTGCTTTCCAGAGGTTATGGACTCCTAAGGCCAGGGCCCACTTCCAAAAATGCTTCCTTCTCTCTGAAAACTGATGTTTTGGGACAGTCCTGCCTAAACATGTTAGAAAGAAAACATCATGTCTTTTGATTTTCTGATTCTCCTAAGACTTCCTAGAAATTAAAAAAGAAAAAAAAAAAAAAAGATAGAAATTAGTGCCTTGAATTTCACTTGCTGGTGGAAGTAATTAGACACAGAGGTAATATCCACTGACTGGTGCCCTCGCTTAAGGCACTGGCAATCAGCTCGCCTGAAATGGCTCTAATGGAAGTCCCACATGCAATATTAACCTGTATCATTATATTAAGGGTCCTGCTAGGAACAAAATAGGAGCACTATAAGAAAAGACTTCCTTCAGCACCTTCTACTACTTGCAGTGTGGTTTTGCTTATTATTTCAAAGACA
The DNA here is from genome assembly GCA_013399225.1 of Rhipidura dahli. Taxonomy (NCBI): domain Eukaryota; kingdom Metazoa; phylum Chordata; class Aves; order Passeriformes; family Rhipiduridae; genus Rhipidura; species Rhipidura dahli. The sequence continues at coordinate 460,157 of VXAC01005022.1, read as the reverse complement.
GGATTTGTTACAGCACTCCCTGGAAGTGGCCAGGCTTGGACATCATGCCTGGACTATAGAGTTAGGTTGTGTTGGCTGCAGGGAGCCTGGCAGCAGAACTGGGGTGGAAAATGGGGCTTTGGGGGCATCCCCTCCTCAGGAACTCTCCTCTGGTCTCCAGCCTAATTCTTGATGCAGAAAATACCCTTCAAGTTGTGTCCTCATGTTTCCAATCATTCTCCTACTACTTCTTATAAAGCATGAGGTTGGTGATGGAGGTCAGTCCCTGTGAGCACGGTTGGAGCACTGGTGGCTGCATCTGTGCAAAGAGCTGGTAGAACAAATACTTGACTTTAGAGTCATGAAGTCATCTGCCTTGCCTAGCACGTGTTGCATGAAACAAGGACCACATGGTTGCTTGATGATGTCAGGAGCGAACTGGTGGAAAAACAGGGAAAAATTAAAACATGTTGGAGTTGAACTTTATTTTTTTCTTTCTTGTTCCATGTGCTTTGCCAGTGAGCTATTTCAGTTATTCACTTTTTTTTCCATAGAAGTTCTTCTGTTGTCACAGTATTTCTCACCTTCCATTTTCTTGTATTTTTTCCTTAGTGCCACACTTTGCAGTAGCAAAAGGAAAGCAAAAAATAGAGAAAAGGCATAAAGTGCAGCCTTTTCAGTATAACTGAAAAAAAGATGAAAAACAAAAGAGAAAATAGGCATAAAACTTCAAAATATGAATTTTGACAAAAAAAAAGCGCCTTTTAAGACTGAGAGACTTTTTATTTGAAAACATTCAAGCAACTCTAAGAAAAAAAGGAGCTGGGGGAAGTGGGATATAATTTATTACCACTAACATCTGCTGTAAATCAGTTAGAGGTAGGCAAACATTCCCTACTAGGGCAGAGTTAGGTCAAGGTGAGAAGGGATAAAGCAATAATTAAAAAGACCAGCGTCCTCCAGCTACTTTCAGTAGGCTATAAGCAGAAGAGCAAGTGCTTGCTGCTAGAACTGGGGCTCTGTCTAGAAAAATTTCAAAGGGGAGGCAAAATCATTTCTATTCAATGGAAAATTATCAGTTTATAATGCATCTCCAACAATTTCCAGAACTACAAAAAATACTATACTTTTCTGGTTTTTTAATTAAAAAATAATTAGAAAAAATGTGCTTATTGTGAAAAGTTTAAATTTTTGAGACATTTCTGTTGAAAAACTCTGCAGAAAGGTATTATTATCTGTCTTGGCAAAACAGAGAACAGGGACAGAATGAAGCTGACAAATAGTAAACTGTACAGAAACATTCCAGCCAAAATGGGGTAGAAAGAAATCTTCAAACTCAAGCAAGCAGAATTATCAAAGCTAAAGAGTAGATAAAGATTCCTGGAAGGGCACAGCAGCTGCAAAAAATCCCCCATCACCTTAGGGGGAAAAAAAAGCCAGGAGCCTTACTCAGTACAGATGTGAAGACGCTTGTTTTTCAATTGGGAAAAACCCTTTACCACATCCACCACTGATGTACCCACAGCAGCTTAGCTTTCTGATCACTTGTTCTGTAACCCCAGGATGGAGCTTTGTGTGTTCCTAGAGCTGATAAAAAAATTGTCACTTCTTCCACAAAGAACTCTATGGCTACTGAAATAAGACAAATCAGTTCATTAAAGATTAAAAGGGTTTAGATATGCATGTGAAAGATAAAGCACATGAAATCATTACTGAGATTGTGAACAAAATGCTCAAGAAAGTTATCATCAACTTACAAGGCCCCAAGCTCTGATATTTTTCATGTTTCAAAGACAAGCCCTATCATTATAATAGTTAGGAATTTTTTTTATTATTATAGATTTGAAAGAAAGATCAGTTCTTTACTGCCTTACATATTGGATTTGGAGAAGATTTCAACAGAATAAATAAAACATTTGGAGAAAGAAATCACAGATCCCAGTTTTGTCATTCTCCACCCTTCAGTCACCCAGAGGCTTTACATCCTTGAAAAGTCTTAATATATTCACATGAAACTAATTTATTTTCCCTTTTGAGCATGGCCAGCCCTGTGGCTTAGCCATCCCAGACCTCTCTCTCTCTTGCTACCAAAAACTGGATGCCAGAGAAATATTGTGACATGCTAAACCAAGTTCCCCAATCACACTGACTCTATGTGGATTTACTACAGCATATACTAAAACTTTGTAAACATTAGAGAAAATGAGTAGAAAACGCTATCCAAAAGGATTTCATAAACACTGACACAACTTACCATAAGCTATAAACACTATTTTTCTTGAAAACTTTAGTTATTTAGAGACTTCTTGCTGTGCTACAAAACATATCTCTTTGTGCACTGGCTTTCAATTTTAACATTTCCTTGGAGATCCCTGCCACTTTTATTGCTAGTCCTGCTCCTTCCTAAATGAGCAGCCAAGGAGGTTTACTTTTGAGATCAGCATCCCTTCTGGCAATGTTGCACTAGGAAAACATCAAGCCCCGTCCATCCAGCAGCAAACCACGTGCTCTTACATTACACAACAAACATTACCACTTTCCCCACTGTTCATTCAGTAAAATACAGCAGAAGCTGTGTTCTAACAGGTTTGACGACATGTTTGTACATTTATTGAGCAAATAGCACCTCTTGACGTTCTGAAAAGGTCCAGGCAGTAGAAACTGCCTTGTCAAGAAGCACTTGACCCTTGGTGGTAGCTACAGGCTGCACTAATGCACAGGAGGCAGTGCATGTTTCATTTTTGACTGAAAATATTTTAAATTAAAAAAAACCCAAACCCTGAAGCATTTCTTTTTTTTGTCTCTCCTTCATTGTTCCTTGTTACAATGGCAAAAATGGGGAATATTTTCATAGTCCTCTTTTTTCCCACCTATTTTCTTTCCAGTGTGGCATGTGAAGGGAGGAAACCAAAGACATGGACAAACAATTTTTTCACCAACTCTGCTCAAAAAGTGCTGTACAGAAATATACAGTAAAGGGTACTAAAGAAAGCAGATGTCACCTAGAGAAGTCCCCATGGTGGCAGAGTAGCTGCTGACTACATCTTTTGCCAAAGATATGTGGACAGTCCAGATAATGTTTAGGGACAACTATAAGATGAATTATGCACCACAGACCCAAGTTACAACAAAAATGTTGTGTGGAGAAATCTGAGTCTCTCTACATCATTCTCTATAGATTTCCAGGATGTCTGTTGTGCTGAAAGGGCTGGGTTGGAAGGGCACCTTGGTCATGTGAGCATCACACCAGGCTAATTCTCCAATTGTCACCAAAGTTTTCCTTGGTTTCCTTTCTAAAAATGGTTCAAAAAGATGCCTCCTCAATGTGTTGTCACTGGTTTGTTACAGAAAAGTTAAATGACAAACAGAACTCAAGAATTCCAGACATTAACAAACACTATGACAAACCCCAGTTGATCACCAGATTGGTTTAGCAATTAGGGGATTTTTTAAAAAAGAAACGTAAGCTTCTCATGATCTGGGTCTTTGGTCATATGAGCAATTATTTTAAGCTATTTTAGTCAGACTAAATGTATACATAAAAATTAGTGCTGTATTTCTTGTCAATCCCTTATCACAGGGAGCTGAGCATTTGTAAGTATGGATGGGTGCCATGAGGCTTGTCATAGACATGTGAGAGTCAACACTGTTACAAATGCTGCAAGCATCACATGCTCTAAGCACTGAATATTTGTAGGCAACATAGGCTGTGTGCATGAGTTGTTAGCCTGGAGAGCTTTAGAAAATTAAAGGCCACTGAGAAAATAATGTTATTTCTAATTGTGTTCACAACTTTTGGAAATGGGCAATGGCCATCATGGAAATATGCCTACAAAGAGGAAAGATAAACTCAAATCCATTTTCTTTCTGTGACTGTACTGGAATAGTTTAGATTTTCATTCATATGCATATGTGTGTGTGTGATCGAAATTCAAACCCTTGAATGCTGGTGAGGAAACAGGACTGAGAAACAAAGCCAAAGGGTAAAATAGAAGCCTTCTCTGTTATGACCCCAATGTATGTAGATGAGAAGGAGATAGCCCAGCAGAAGGTTGGGACTGCTGCAGAAAGATGTGACTTTTGCAGGGAGAAAACCAGGACAGCGTGGGTGGCAGCATGGCCTCTGTTAGACCCAGTGAGTCAGAAAGTGCTGTATCCTATGCTCAGAAGGGCTGCAGAGCCTGTCCTCCACTACCAGTGTACCTGGGACAAGCACCAGAGAGGTTTGTGGGGCGAAGTAGTGATTAGAGAAGAGGCTCTCTGTTGCCCAAGAGGCTGCAGCACTTCCCCAAAGGAGGAATGGGCTCTGCAGATGTCTCATTTCCATATTTCTCCTCATCATATCACTGTTCTGGCTCCTTACACTCTGGATATAGGCTCCTCTTTGGGAAAAGCTCCTTCATGTTGTGTGGGAGGTGGTGGCTGCCTTCATCCCACTCTCACTTGCTGTGAATCCCTCTGCAAGTGTTCAACAGTTGCAACATTCATCCTGCCTCAGCCAGGATCTCATTTATGCTCTGCCATGTTATCATTGGGGCTTTCAAACACAGTATCTGTCTTGGGCTACAAATCACATCCGTGGAGGGAGGTCATACAACACCAAACATTAATTAATCTCCTTTCTGAATGACTCTTCTTGGGCTAAATATCTTGCCTTCCTACCTTGTAATTTCAGCACACGCTGCCTCACTAGCTTTGTACTTCAGAAGGGGATACCCATATTCCTGATGCTCAGGGAAAAGTAGTGTTCATGTGGTTCTTCTCATACAAATGAGGGATCGTGACTTTTCCTCTTGTGGAGGTCAGATGAGAGATCTGCTAGTCAATCTTTGGTTATTCAGTGACTAAAGGCCAGAGGTTTATAACCTATTCCAAACACCTTAACACCTTCTGACCGGCCTTTCTGCTGCCTGGGCCCAGACCACACTCTGCCCCAGTGGCTTGCCCCACTTGTCCAGTCCTAGGAAGCAGATTAAATTGTTAATGAAGTGTCTTTAGGCAGGTTCATGGATAATGCCAAGTTCAAGCTCTTATGCTGACCTTGGTCAAAAAACCCAAACTTCACTTAAAATGACAAATCCCAGGGCACTTCCACCCCGCTGTTTAGTTGTGTTTGGCTTAATCCCAGCCTGAAGCAGGATGAAGGAATGTGCAGTAACCCTACTCCACTCCACTCATACATTGCCCCATACCTTCTGCTTAGACAAGACACAGCCTGGGTCTCTCTGGCTACACCTCTTACCTTGATGAACTGTGCCCCAGGTTGAGGTCCATTTTCTTGTTAGGTGTTCTCTGTTGGTTATGTTTGCACTGTCTTTAAGGTCTGCATCTCAATTTGCAGCTCTGTACCTCAATTTTCTCTGTATGTTGAGTCCATGGCCTTTCTCAGACTGAAGCCTGAGTGGCAGCCAATGTCTAATTGATGCAGATGATCAAGAGAATAGGATATTTCAGTTGGAAGGGACCTAAAATGTTCATCCAGTCCAACTGTCTGACCACTTCAGGGCTGACCAAGAGTTAAAGCATGTTACTGAGGGCGTGCCCTTATGTCTTAAACACTGATAGGCTTGGAGAGTTGACCACCCCTCTTGGAAGATTGTTCCACTATTTTGATACCCTCTGAAAGATGCTGAAAGAAGGGCAAAGCAGCTGGGGAAGGGTCTAGAGCACAAGCCCTATGATGAGCAGCTGAGGGAGCTGGGCTGTTCAGCCTGGAGAAAAGCAGGCTCAGGAGTGACCTTATTGCTCTCTACAGCTCCCTGAAAGGAGGTTGTGGCCAGGTGGGGCTTTGTCTCTTCTCCCAGGAAACAAGTGACAGGACATGGCCTCATGTTGCACCAGGGAGGGTTTAGATTGAACACTAGAAAAAAATATTCACAGAAAAGGTGGTTAAGCACTGGAACAGGCTTCCAAGGGAAGTGGTTGAGTCATCATCCCTAGAGGTATTTAAAAGACATGCAAATGTAGCACTTAGGGTTAGTAGTATTTTACCATAGTTTAATGGTAATTTGGAAGCGTTGGGTTAATGGTTGGGCTTGAAGATCTTAAAAGTCTTTCCCAACCTAAAATGACTCTATGATTCCATGAAATGCTTCCTAATATCAAATCTAAACCACCCCTGGTACAAGTTTATACCATTCCCATGTCCTATCAATGGATCCCAGGGAGAAGAGCTCAGCACCTCCATCTCCCCCTCCCCTCCTCAGAAAGCTGTTAGAGAGCACAAGGTCACCCCTCAGCCTCCTCTACTCCAAATCAGACAAGCCCAAGCCCACAGCTGCTCCTCACAGGATATGAATTCCGGCCCTTTCACTGGCTTTGTTGTCCTCCTCAGGAAACATTCAAGGATCTTCAGATCCCTCCTTAATGGTGGGTCCCAGAACTGCACAGAAATGTCAAATACAAGCTTGAGACCTAAGCCAACACCGAGGCAAAACCATTTATCTGCCTCAATTCTCCATGTGCAAATGGTCATAATCACAGTGTATGACCTTACAACACATTATTCGGACACAGGATGCACAGATGCTTCAGGAGTGGATTTTGTAAGGCCTAAGCATGAATTTTAAGGATGGGATGATGTCTCATATTTCTAACATTATGGGTCTAGTGGTCAAATTGGATTCTTTGCTGTATAAGAAACTAGAGAAAATGTCATGCAAGGCGGACTGGATTACATCAGTTTTCCCTCTCTTGCTTCAAGACTTCATATACATTCAATGTGAAAACTTGGTTTTCTCACTTAAAGTTTAGAAGAAAGTAATATTCTTGTCTGGGGGAGCTCCAAATCAAATGATTTCTAAAATAAGCCTGAAATCAAGAGCCACTGCTGTTAGCTGTGTGAAAAAGGAGAGGAATATTAACTTCTGTGGGAGGAGGAGCTGTACCTTAAAAAAAATATTGCTATTGAACGCAAAGCTGGTATGGAAAGCTCAAGTAATTGGAAACACATGTTCCTGGCTGCAGGAGTACAGCACATAAACTGCAGAAGAAAAATAATAATAATAGAAAGGACACAGAATATTTGAAAATATAGCAAGAGAAGTCAACATTTTACAACTTGTTAATAGTGACTATACCTGGAATATTGTTTCATTTCACCATTAACCTTAAAAATACATATATATCTGTTGACTTTCAGTTGTACACCAACTTTAAAGTAAAACAGAGATCTCAGGCATGTTGGATGATAGTATTACATAAGGAGAATATTTTAGTAAACTATCTGAACAAAGATGACTCATTATGATACAGATGAATATTTTATTTTAAACACAAAATGTTGTGAATTACTTAGCACCTAAAAATAACACGCCCCCTCTTAACTTTCAATGAAGCGTGTTGACGTTGCCGGAGTTTCAAACTTCTTCAGTACAGCAAATCATCCATCTTTTGTAGTCTGTTAACAAAAATATCTCTTTTCAGGCCAAAGCTTCAAACCCAAAGCACACATAAACCCCCTCACACCCACACTCCCTTCGGTTTGCAGCTTTTTGTTCCTCCTCTCTCCCTTCTTGGGTAGTAAAAGCCACAGGAGGAAGGAAGGCTGTGAAATCTGCACAGAAAAATTAAAATTCAATGCATATTGTAAAATATACAAAAACCATACTGTAAGAATGGAGATCAGTCACTTAAAGCTGTGTGGGTAGAACTGTGGCAGAGCTGCCTCTTCCACATCTTTGGTCACTTAACTTTCTTCCCATCCGTGTTGGATATGTGAATATGTGTTTTTCTCTTCTTGGTTCATCCCTGATTTACCCTCCTTCTCTTCTCAGCAGAGGTGAGTTTTGTAGTTCTCAAATGTCTGTGCACTGACCCACCTGCAGTCTAGATCAGCCCTGGTCAGTTCAGGGCTGGCATATCCTACAGAGCAAGGGTGTCTCAGGCAATTTTGGTCATGGAAACCTAGATCTTTCTCAGGCCCTGTGCTCTTCAAAATCGGCATAAATTACTTGGATGCTGAGCTGGAGGGGGTACTAAGCAAGTTTGCAGATGATACAAAACTGGGAGTACCTGTTTACTCCCTCAGGGGCAGGGAGGCCCTGCAGAGAGACCTCAACAAGTCAGAGGACTGGGCAATCACCCAATAACCCATCATAAGAAGTTAAATAAGGGACAGTGCTGGATTCTGCACCTGGGATGGGGCAACCCTGGATGTTTGGACAGAGTGGGGAATGAGAGGCTGGAGAGCAGCGCTGTGGAAAGGGACCTGGGGGTCCTGGTCTGTGGAAAGTTGAATGTGAGTCAGCAGTGTCCTGGCAGCCAGGAGGGACATCCCTGTCCTGGGGGGCATCAGGGACAGCAACTCCAGCTGGGCAAGGGAGGGGATTGTCCTGCTCTGCTCTGCATTGGAGCAGCCTCACCTCGAGTGCTGGGGGCAGTTTTGGGTGCCTCAATATAAGAAAGACATTAAGCTTTTAGAGAGTGTGCAGAGGAGGGCAACAAAGATGGTGAAGGGTGTTGAGGGAAAACCCTTTGAGGTGCAGCTGAGGTCACTTGGTCTGTTCAGCCTGGAGAAGAGGAGACTGAGGGGAGACCTCACTGCAGTTACAGCTTCCTTGTGATGGGAAGCAGAGGGGCAGGCACCGATCTCTGCTCTGTGGTGACCAGTGACAGGGCCTGAGCAAATGGCCTGAAGTTGTGTCAGAGGAGGTTTAGGGGAGGTTTACTTTAGATATTAGAAAGAGTTTCTTCAGCCAGAGGCAGAGGGTGCTTGAGCACTTGAACAAGCTCCCCAGGAAAGCGGTCACAGACCCAAGCCTGACAGAATTGAAGATGTGTTTAAGCAGTGCTCTTGGACCCATGGTGTGACTCTTGGGGATGGTGCTGTGCAGGGCCAGGAGTTGGACTCCATAATCTTTGTCGGTCTCCAACTCAGTTTATTCTGTGATTCTGTGCTATATATTTGCTTTCAAAGATGAGAATGTATATGTCTGTTTGAAAAGCCATTTTCAAATGGTCAAATTTCAAGCCACTGTCAAAGTTCAAGTTCTTCTAATGGAGGAGTGAAATTTCATGAATTAGGCCTTCACAGTACTGTGATGTGGGGGGTGGGGGAGGAGGTGGAAAAGGAGCTTTCCCTGCAAATTAATCATCTCAGATGACTCAAGCCTTTAAAGTTCCAGAAAGAAATAATTATTTAAAATAGATCAGCCTGACACAGACAGCTAAGGTAGAAGTAGTGGCAGAAATAGCTATAGCATACTGAACTAAATTTCTCAGGGGTTTCATATAGTTGAAGCTATTTCAGTAATCAATGATACTTCCTGCAAAAGCTTGTAATCCAAAGGCCTTGAAGTCAATGGGAAACTTTCCCTCAGCTTTTTGGTCTTCACGTCAGACTTCTGAATCATTCAGTGCTATACCTATTCTTAGGGAATACAACATACATGGTCCATCAAAAGCCAGTTCTAACACTGCATCTCAAAACTGGCATAATCTTGCATTTCATATGTCTCATTTCCTCCCTTTGCCAATGTCACTTGGCCTCTGTTCATCATGGGCCACCTTTAATGTGTGGTTTAATGTTTTTTCTTCTGCTAATTGCCAGCTAAATTATCTCATCTGTGAAACAAAAAGAAGGGATCCTTCAGAGGACAGACAGAAAGAGATGCTGTATGCTATGGGGTCTTGAAAAGCCTGCACAATGACCAGAGTATATTTTATTCCAGTAAGAGTAGAAACTTATTCCCACACCTACAGGTGTTTTCCAGATTTTTTTTGTGATGAGCTCCACATCTCAATAAAGAAATTGCCTCATGGGCACTTAGCCTCCAAGTCATTGTGTAACATCCCTGTGGCAATTTACATTACATGGAAAAACATACTGAAAAAGCATTTGTGCCTCTTTTTAAGAGGTCTTTAGAAGAATATGGGTATCGACCTTCCTGTAAACGTTGACCATGGTTTCTGCTTTTGCTGTTTATCTCATCTCTTCGCCTTCCCTTGGCTCTGTTCCTTTCAGATTAAGTCCAGGATGAAAGTCAGCATACTGCAGGCACAGTGAGCTCACCGCTGTGCCGTGGACCACAGCTGTGGAATCTCCATCTCAGTCCTTTTCTAGGGTGAAGTTTCAGTGTGACATGTAAAATGCTAACAAGATCAACATTTTATTTAAAAGCAGAATAAAAGAAAGGCAAATCAACACCCCCAGTGATTACTTCAGAGAGAGCTTTGCAGCCAAGGATAACACCTCTCCCTGATGCATTCTGCTGTATTTTTCCAGGGTCATTTGCCTTGCTTTTGCAGAAACAACAGGATGGCACTGGGACCTGAACTCTGACTCTCTGCTGTTTCTGCTGTTCTGGATGCTGATGCTGCTCTTTCACAACAGCTGGGTTAGATCCAGATGGACGTGTGGGTTTTTTTTCTCTAAAGAAGAAACATCAACTAAACCCCTGACACTTTTACATAGTTAAGAAGTTCCTCCTGTCATTTCTTGGCATGATAGATTATAGACTATTAACATAGTCTAATTGCTTATGAAAATACCAGATTGTTTCTTGTTAAAGAAACAGATTCACGTCAATCCCCATTCATTTTAAATACCTGACTTTCAGCACTTTCACATAAAGGATGTGCAAAGAAAAAAGTTTTTTTTTTTTAATTGGACTTGTAGAGATGAGCATGTTTGAAATTTCAAAATGGAATGATTGGTATAGTTGGCAGTACATTTAACTGCTCAGGAAAAGTATTTCAATACATAGAATAGTACATAACTTTTGTGAACATTCCTTCTTACAGCAAAGGTGAATCCTTAAATGCTGGTCTGTTCTCAGAGGCTTCTTTAGGACCTGTCTGAAATCTCCTCATATCATGCCATAGAGGAATAGGAAAATAATATGACCATGATTAAAGGTAGAAATACACATAGTAGCAACAGGAAATTTATTTTAGCTGATACCTGTCCCAGTTTTCCAGGTATATAATGTCAGCTTTTGTTGTCAGATTTTTAATATTTGTTTATATTTACAAGAAGAGTTTTTGAACCAGTAAAAACATGTGTTTGCATGGTTCACATAAAACAAAAATGGAAAACTGAATTGCTGGGAAGCAAGCCAGTCAAATATCTGACATTTGGGACACTCTTTCTGATTAGAGAACTTTAGCATTTTCATAATAATATTAATTAATAATATGAGGAGGGGTCATCTGAGTGTTCTTGACCTAAGAAATATGGTGACACCTGTCATAGAAGAAGGTTGCAGAAAACAGGAGAAAGGAAGAAAGCTATGGGTAGCCTTCACTTCAGGTAACCTATTACTTAAGTGAATGATTCCTTGTCTGAGCTTTTCCTTTCTAGGAGCTCCTGATGCTCAAGAGAGGATGTGACACAAGGCATCAGATGATGGCAGGGCTAACTCCAGAGCTCTGGAGGAGATTGGCCAATGTCCAAGAATCAGGAGCCTCTCAAACATGCTGCATGCTGATAGCAAGATTGTAGTGGCAAAATTTTCCCCTCTTACGTCCATAGGCAGGATGTAATGTGTGCATTAGTCACATAAGGTACTGCACCATGTTCACAGCTTTTCCCTGAGCTCACTGCTAGAGCTGAAGCGTTGGAGTGGATTAAAGGGAACATTTGCAAGTAGTGGAATCTTGAGTTGTTCCAGTGTCAGTGGAGGCTGGGGAGCCACTGTAGTCAAGCATGCTGAGCAGTGTCTGATTTTAATGCAAACCAAAGCTCTCCTCAGCATGAGTGAAGGCTGCAGTGTTGTTTCTCCACAATATGCTCATTATCTAGAGGTGTCTGGGTCATCTCTTGTGTGTACAGAGACCTTGCCCCTCACCCGTCAGGGCTCCAGTAGCTGCTCGTTGGTGTTCAGAACTGCAACCAAGGCCTCAAGACAGCAGGAGCCCATGCTGGGAGGGTGAACCAGAAAGCTGGAATTATAGCACTTGGACCTTGGCCAGAAACACCAGGGTGAAAAAATGAACCCTCCAAATGAGCTACTGAGACCTTGTGTGGTAGTCACCAGCAGGATGTTTGTTTTCCATCTCCTCCACGGGACCGCACATCCAGCCACAGTTTCCCATCTTAAAGTGGTGCTGGGATCTTTGTTCAGGACTGACTCAGAGGAAATGGTGCCACTCAATGACAGCACTTATTCAATGGTGAATCACTGTGTGACTTCCCCCAGTTTGGGGGTTTTCCTTAGAGACGTTAGAGCTCATTCTCCAGCCTTCCTCCCCAAAGGATGGATGTATGGAAAAGCAGGAGCTGTGGGATGGCAGCACAAAGAGCATCAACACTGCAGGCAGGGCTCTCTGTGAGCCCATGTGTCGCCCCAGGCCTGCTCCAGCAAACCAATACACATATGCTTAACTCTACACTTCTGAGGTATAATCCCATTAATTTAAATGGGATTACTCATGGGCTTAAATTCCTGCAGGATCAGCAGTGAGGTCTGTTGCTGCAGCTGCCGGGTGCAGTACAATTAATGATGTAACGAGAGTTTTGCTCATTCTATACCCAAGGGCTGCCTTGCTGAACATCAGCACTGCTCATAGCCTCAAGCCTGAAAAATGAGCCCTTCTTCAATTCAGAGGCCTCCTGGGTTTTAGCTTTGCTCCATCGTCCTTTACCTGCAAACCAGACTTTCCTAAATTGAACTCTCCTATGGTTTCTGCCTCTTCTTCATCGTCCCCAGGCTGCATGGAGGATTTTTGTTGCTACCACTGCTTGTGGATCAATGGATCACCTTAACTGCCTTGATCAGTACAGTACAGTGGAACACACATGCGCACACACCCACCCTCCCCCGCTTATCTTCTCTAAACAAGCATATTTCCTCCTACTTAACATCTTTCTGCTAATCTCTACCATCCTGCTAGAGCAGGCTGCCTCTGAAAAAAAAAATAGCTTCTCTACTTGCCCTCAGGTCCTTTTGGTCATTGGATCCCACTGCCAGCCCAAGGGTAAATCCATTGTCTGTAAGAAGAAAGTTAGTTAAAGCTCGGCATAAAAATATAAACTAAAAGTACTTCCCTCCCCCTTGCTTTTTATATGGATGGATATTTTATTTTCTATGTGGTAGCTGCTTTTCCATCTGAAATCATCTGGCCACTTGAATTTTAAATGAATCAGTAAGGCTGAGAAGTTAGTGATTTTAACAAATAGCTTAATTAATTAATTAATCAGTAGTTTGCTTTTAAAGGCTCATGCACAATGTTAGTAATGTTACATGTAAGTAAATCTAACGCATATAGAATCAGGAGAGGGACTCTCAGAGGGAAAGTGAATTGCTTTTGTTTAACTGCATGTATTTTAACATTTTGGGCTTAGAAAAAAAAATAATTCTCCCACTGGAGACCTTTTATGCCAAGTTTGAGCCTGGAGCAACTTTTTATGGCTCAGTTGCAGTAACCCCTTGAATATGGGGGTTTATAATGGAAACTCTGACGAGCTCTCAGCTAAAGCACTTCTAACAGATGTTTCTGTAATGAAAGGGCTGTGCAGAACAGGCAACAGAGAGCAAACTGTATTTTGTATTTTGCAAAGATTACGGATGATTGTGCACAATTTATAAAGCAATGGTGGCTTTAACCCAAAGTCACACGCTCCCACCAGGCTGTGCCCCGTGTGTGTGCATGCATTAACAGCAGAGTGCTTCACTAACAGAATCAGCTGTTGAATGCAGCTCTTGTATAGATTTTAAAATACTGGTCACTTTGCTCTTCTGAACAGTGATTTGGCAGTGATGGTGGTGACAGGTATGCTTTCATTCAGAGTGCCCTGAAGATGGACAATCAGTACTCCACTGAACTGGTCTGAGTAGAAACCAAATGGTCTGTAGCTGAGAGGAATTGATTTAACACTTTGGGACTTTCTTCTCTACACTGTGTCATCTCCAGCAGTCACAGATGTGGCAGAATGGATCTCCTAGTCTCCTTCTTCAAGAGGTTGATGGGTGCAAGCTGAGTGCCCAGGGTGTGCTGTGCTGGTTTTTCCCCATCTGGTTTGTGGGCCCTGGGGACAGTGTGGATTTAAGCAGATTGGAAGACTCTGGAGATGAAACTGGGCAGAGAATCAGGAAGCTGTGTCCTCACAGCACATTCTAACCTTAGAGACCCAGATGTCTTGGCCCTTGGTCACTGGAATGTTGAAGTCTGTCTTAAAACAGAATTATTAAGAGAAAAAAAAAAACAAGCTCAAAACTCCCTAGAAAAGGAGGTTTTATATCTGGAAATGTTACCAGAGGGTATTTTGGGTTTTGTTCTAATCTCCCTGTCAATGCTCATTAAGTGGAGAGCAAAGTCACTGGACCATCATCTGAGGGTGTGTTTGATGGTGCTGGGGAGCCCTTGAGAGGCAGATGCACGGCTTGCAGAGCCTTCCTAGGCAGGATGCAAACAGCATTTTCATGTCACACACACATTTATTTGTTCCAAATGCCTTTTTCTTTATGAACATGTTTTGCCAGTCTGAATTCCTTTTCAGTGAGCAGCAGCGACAATGTGTAATTAACATTCTCCTGGTTAATGCTCTGTTAATGTGCTGTACCCAGAAAAATGTGGTCCCTTGGGCTGTATTCATCACTGCCTTGCAGGTAGTTTGGAGTAACTATGTTCCCTATGTGAAAACTTCACTTTTCTCCATCACTGCAAGGAGCAGAGGCATCTGTTAGCACTGAATGACTGAGTTGAAACTGCTTACAGCATTCTTCAAGCAACAGCAGAGGAGAAAAAACCCTGGACTGACTTTATCAATTTGCATTTGATACAGCATGCTATTTTTAGGGCTTAGTTAACATGAAAGCATGTGGGTTCAGGAGTGCATGCTGGAGTGGGCTCCTCCCTGCCATCACATTTTGTGTTGCAGTGGACCTGAAAGGACTCCAACTGCCCATTGTGACAAAGCCACTCTACCCTTTTAGGGCAGCTTGTGGCCTCAGTGCATTATCCTCTAAGCTAAATTGTCCACTTCTAAGTGTCGGGCCAAGTGTTTCTAACTTCTCAGTTATCTGCTCCTTGGAAACGGTTTGGCTGCAGCACTCTTCCGTTTTCCTGACTTTCTGTCTTTGCTTTTTGTTTGTCATGGTCCTTCTTCCCAAATGCCACCTTTGATGTACCAGAGCTGAAAGGGTCCTCCAGCTGCCACAGGGCTCCTGAGGAGGGCACAGCCCACACTGGAGCAGGAGCTTCCTTGTCACCCGCCTGTCCCTTGGCCATGGATTCTCTAGCAATGAGAAGCTCAACGTTTTCACCAGCCCACCCTTATCTTTCTGTGGTGGAGCTATCAAGAAGCAACAGATAGCTTTTTTCCTGAGTGAACCCAGTAAATTTGTCATAATGGAAACAAATGTGGGAATGTTATGTTTATCTTAGTGGAAGGACAAATAATACAGTTATAACCATAAGCAGAGAGGAAAGCAAAACTAGACCAGTGCAGTGCAGGAGAGGTCTCCAGAGAGCATTCCCTTCAGCTTGCCCTTCATCAGTCTCTGTGGCTTAAAGGGATAAACATTTTATGTCTTCTTTCGCCTACGCCACAGCCGTCTCATCTGGTGGTAGATTTGGGCCTGTGCTGTTCTATCCTTAGCAGACCCCTAATCCTCTGGAGGATCTGTTTTGATTTTTAAAGGAATTAGATTTGGAGGGCAATAAGCTGTAATCAAAAGTTCACTGCTCAGACTTAGGAACTGGTGATCTCTGATGTGCCTGGCAAAGACATCCACATTTTCATTGCTGAAAAGAAACAATGGCTGTTTTGGACTGAAACTTTCAGTAGCTCTGTTTCCATAACTGAAGATACAAATTGCCAAATTTAAGCCCACAAAAAATATTGTTATCATTAAAATACATTGATGCTATATGTGTTATTTTAATGGGAAAGTCTTGACAGCGTATTGTAGTTATTCTTAAGTGACTGACAGTTGCATCCACGCCAAGTGATCAATACCAGGTCAAATCTGACCTATGGCAGTGAGTGATTTTCACTACTTACATATGAATGTTATGTATTTGTTTCCCCCAGTGCAATGCATTTCCCAACACTCAGTATTTTATGCTCCTCTTCCACTGTCTGGCTTTTTGGCAGGAGACTGTGGAGGTTACCAGAGGAGCCCGTGTGAACTCATCCATCCATTTGCTGACCATTTGAAATGCTGGATGTCTTCTTGTTATTTATCTGTTCCTTTTGCAGAGGTTCATATATGAACAGTAAATTAGCTGAGAGTGCACAGTGACATACTCTAAAACTTTAAATTTATGTGTGCATATTTAAGAACCTCCATAAAAATGCATTAGGGTATTGCAGGAGTTGAGGGTGGGTTGCTCTATTTGGTCTGTACAAAGGGAGCAGGGTGGTAGGGAATCAAACCTTTTAGTGCCCAACCTTTTAGAATATGAGTGATAGATTTTAATCAGCAGCAGCATCTCAGTTTGTGACAGCATTAGCTTCAACAATTTATTGTCTTGATGCAGTTCATGATAGCAGAGTAGCTATGAAAAATGAGGAGCAAGGGTTAATTTCTGTCTGCCTTTAAGCTGATGGCAGGACTCCTGATGACTTCAAGGGTGAAATTCTCACCTCAGGTTTCAGCTGGTGTAAGTTGACATTCCTCCATATACTTCAATAAAATCAATGAAGCCCTGATAATTTATTGCAAGTGAGAATCCAGCCCTAAGGCTATTAAGGACCGTAATGTATAAAGCTATAATTATGAAACCATAATTCCATCAAGAGCTTCTGGCAATATCATGGACCAGAGTTAAGTGAATTGTGCAAATAAATGTAATGGTCTTGCAGTGCAGTAGAAATACCTCTCTCTCTCTCTAGATAGAACTCTTAGCACAAAGATATTAAAATATCTTTTATCCAATCATAGCAATAATTGGAAAAGAAATATTAGCTGTAGATGTGAGATTTCCAGGGCACTGAATCAAAACATGCATTTTGCAGCAGCCACTTCAAAATTGTGGAGGGTTCCCTGCATTACTGTGATAACTCAAAGCATAAAATCTCCTTTTGCTTTTTATATTATTTATCATTATCAATCAGCTTTGACAGTATGGCTCAAATTTCCATGCTGAATGCATCCAGATAGCACATGGGTGTTTGCCTTGTATAACACAGCAATGAAAGGATGAGAGTAAATAGCCTCCAGTTACACCAGGAGATATTTCATTAGATATTAGCAAAAAAATTTTCACAAAAAGGGTCGTGAAGCATTAAACAGACTGCTGAGGGAAGTGGTGAAGTCACCATCCCTGGAAGTGTTCAAAAAGTGTGGATATGGCACTTAAGGCCATGATCTAACAATGAACATGTCAGTGGTTCTAGGCTGATGGTTGGATGTGATGATCTTAAATATCTTTTCCGAAAGTAATGATTCATGATTCTAAAGCAAGCGCTGTGTGCATAAAGATGTGCCTCACTGGCAGGAGTGGATGGAGCCCTGGGAAGGGAAGAAGACTCTGGAGGTGTTTGGGATGGAGGAGCATGGACTGGGTAGGATAAAACTGATAATCCACTCTTCTACCTTTTTTCATTCCTCTTTCTTCATTCTTTTCATGAATCTGTACCTGGATAATTAGTCTCCCAATCAGACAAAGACCTATACAAATACTCAATCATCCTGTTCTTGCATATACAAACTGGGTATATAAAGATGTGTGTGCACCAGTGGGTCTTCCTTCATTTAAAAATCACATCTCTGCTGGTCTCTCTGCAGCCTTATGGGTCTCTGAAGCTGCAGGGAAACCCAGATGTAATTAATCTTCAGCAGGAAGATGTGCATAAATCACAGCCCCAGATCTCAAGCAGTCTGGAGCTTGAGGAAACACATGGATGAAGATTCAGTTTGGACTAGATGTGATAATTCTGAGGATAGCTCTCTCTTGACTAGGAAAAGCACACTTTTTGTGAGTTAGTCTCTTAAAATAAAGGCAGATAAAAGAAGAAAAGAAAAAAAAAAAGAAAAAGTGAAAAGCTTTGAGCAAGATATTTTCCTCTTCTCATTTGCTCATGTAACAGGATTTTTCAAACAACCTACTCAGCTGTTGGGCATGAGATATCACTCACAGCTCCAGGTATTTGTTGAAAAGTGACTTTAGATTCACATCTCCCTTGTGCCACAGTAAACTTTATTTTGTCTGTATTTGCTCAGTTGAAACTGTAAAGAAAATAAATGACAGGTTTCCTCTGTGGAAAAGTCCTGCAGAATTTAACACCGGTGAAATCATGAGGATCTTCAAGGATAGGGAACTGTAGAAAAAAATCAGAACTCCCTCCTGAAATTCAGCAGATTTCCTGTCTATTCTACAGTGTTTTATATGCAATTTCCTGTTAAAATTAAAAATATTAAAAAGCCCCAAAATAGGCATTAACAAGGCTGGAATTTCCTATTAAGTTGTGAAGGACTTTTCCATAGGGACTGTGGCAGGTTAACTGCAGCATCTGAAAACTTTGGATCTGGCATGTGGTAGACTGAGTGGCAGTGAGAGCATCTCCCTGGAAGGTCTGTAGCAGCATCGCTCAGTGCAGCCCCAGTTCTATTTTCTCTAAATGAAACAACCCCAGTCAGGCTCTGGTTCAATAACCTGTTCACCATGGCCTCAAATCAGTCTCTGGAAAATTTCAATTCTGAGTCTCATTGAAGTCACTGAAAATGAAGCACATAGTGGAAGTAAATTACTTGTTTATGCTGTGCCAGGCTTAGGCCTGATCCTAAAATCTAAGCGCAGCTTTTTGCTGCTTTCAATGGGCTCTAGGGCAGGTGCTACAACAGCATCTCCCCCACACTAGGATACATAACAGGTTATTCCACCATTTGGTTTCTCACAGGATGCAGAAGAAGTGAGTGTAGCCTGAGGCTGAAAACAAGTGAGATAAGGATCATATATGGGAGTTTGCAGTGAGATTGCCCTACTTGATACAGCTGAAGATCTAATCCTGGCTATCTAATAAAACAGTTAATCTTCAAAATCTTCTTGATAGACTGTGCAAAAGAAGCCCAAAACTGGCAATTAGCTCTGTTTTTAAAATACTTCAGGCATACATTTTAAATATCTTCATTTAATTCTGGGGAAGTGATTCATAGCAATGCAGGGGAACCTGAGGACGGCTCAGAATAAATTGGACAGATGATGGTATACATCAGTTCTTCTTAGGAACAGAAACCCAATCTTTATTGAAACCTCAGATAAGGAAATGTCATGGTTTAACCCTAGACAGCAACTAAACTGCCCACTCATTCCCCTCACCCCTAGTGAGATGGGAGGAGACTGAGAAAAAGATAAAACCCTTGATTTGAGATAAAAACAGTTTAATAATCAAGGTAAAGTAAAAAAAAAAATAGTAATGAAAAGAGAGATAACAAAAAGAGAGAGAGGAATAAAACACAAGAGAGACAAATGATACACAATAAAATTGCTCACCAACCAGTGAGCAATGTTCAGCCCATCCCTGAGCAGTGATCAGCCCCTTCCATCCAGCTCCTCTCAGTTTATACACTGACCATGACATTCTAGGGTGTGGAATATCCCTTTGCCCAGTTCAGGTCACCTCTGCTGGCCACGTTCCCTCCTGGCTTCTGCTCCTGCTCACTTGCAGAGCCCAGGACAAGAAGTCCTTGGCTCAGGGTTAGCACTGCTCAGCACCAACCAAAACATCAGCATGTTATCAACATCATTCTCATGCTGAATCTGAAACACAGCACTGCACCAGCTACTAAGAAGAAAATGAACACTTTCCTAGATGAAACTAGGACAGGAAACGTCTTCTTTATATGGAAATCTTACCAGAACTGAGTGGGATCACGTGCTGTAGCACAGAATCATCAGCGAGTTTCTCTTACCCCCGTATAGATTGCTGCATATGGTGCCACACACTGTACAGTGCTGAAATATGGCTGGTTTAATTGGCTGCCGTGTGCCATCTGATTTACTAAACTGTGATGAGGCATGCAGATGCTTAATTGAAATATATATCTTTAATAAAGCTCTAAATAAGCCCAAGGAGCAGATTCCAGGTGCAGTTTTTATGTGTTTAGAATAGTCTGTTTTCTAGCATAAGAAGCAATCTGTGTTGTTTGTGGGCCAGGTTTGGCTTGCTGTCCAGGCTGTTCATAGGCCCCGTGTGCAGTGACCCCAAAGGCAGTGGTGAAGTGGGTGGTGTGGCAGGGGACAGCACAGCCATCGACACATCCCCTCGCTGATGGTGCTGCTGGGATCCTGATGCCTTAGGTTTTAACTTTTATATCTTTCAAATCCTGTACTGCTTAGTGTGTAACTCTGAAGCTTCTTGTAGTCTGGTAATTTCTGCCCTCTTGTGCTGGATAGACACAACAAAGCCTCTCCGGGGCTGCTCTCCAAGGACACCCAGACCTTCCTAGGCCCAAAAAGTGTAAACTGAAAGCCTCTGAAAAGGGGGCAAGCTGAGGGGAATTACATCATTAAACTGAAGCTTTAATTGGAGAATTAACCCTGATATGCAAATGAACCAAACCTATAAAAGTGTGAAGAACTCATGACCTGTTGTCCACCTTGGGGTCCATTTTGGCAGCAGCCTCTGGCTGCCCAGGGTGTACCTTTGAAGGCCTTTCAAATAAATAACTACCTTTACTCCCTTTACTCCTGCCTGGTCTCTGTTTTAAGGTGGCCTCTTAAGGCATCAGTTCTTTGGCACCCCAGATGGGACAACAAGGCTTCTGAAAATCCTTTGGGACTCAGAAAGATCCAGCCCAGCTCCTCCCTGCTGCCAGCACCCGGGGTGGGGGCAGTTGCTACAGTCCAGGAGGCAGAGGAGCCCCAGGAGCCCAGAAAACTCTCCAGATCCAGCAAAGAGACACGTGAGTAACTGAATAAAGGTGGTGTTCTGTTTGGTGTTCTGTAAGCACCTGGGTTGGGTGTTAAGAGATCTCTTACAGTCTGTTTGGGGCTCCAGAGAGTCCAGGAGGGTCCAACTCCAATTGGAACCCCCTTTGTTTGTTAGAAGCTTGTGAGAAGCTTCACTGCTCCAGCATCCCAGCAGGGCTGCACTGCAAACAGCTGTGGTGCCTGGCTCTGTCTCTGTCCTGGTGCGTAGGAAGCGGGGCTGGGGCAGGGAGCTGGATGTGAGGCAGTGGTGTGGGATGCAGGGAATGCTCAGCAGATGGGCAGGTGTGCACTGAGAGCCCCACAGCCGCTGGCTGCCGCAGATGTGGCGGATGTGAACTTGCTGAATAGACTCATGCTCAGATTAGCAATGGCTTCATCTCAAGCAGTTATTGCTTTTCCCAGAACAGCAGCCCTACAAAATTCATCCACACCACTATTGTTTTGGAACAGCTCCTCAAATCACAGAAGTCCTCTATTAACCTGAAGATACTGAAGACATCTAATCTCTGTTTTGGCTGATAAATTAAATACTGCCAGTGGATTTTCCATTTCCAAAGCACTGGAACTTGTCTGGACTGTTAAAATTGTTAGAAAAGTCTCCAGCACGGTTCAGAAACCAGCACTGGTCAGCCACATCTCCCAGCAGGCAGCTTGGAAGAGGTTGCACTGCTCTGGAGAGCAAAAAAGCTCACAAGTGCAGCTGCAGGCTATTCAAAGCTGGTTGGCCTCAGTGATGGAGAAGAGGCCTGGGCATGTTTCATTTGTTATCAGAGGTGCAGCTGCTGTGTCCACTGGAGCACTGTATGTAGTGAGGAGACCTGGCAGGGCATTGCTTGCAGGTGGGCATGGGGAGCACCCCCACCTCAGGGATAATGAGGACTGGAGTCTTAATCCAGCCTCACAGGGGCTTCCCCATCACCCACACACAATCTCCCATTCTGCAGTCTCTGGCTTGCACTGGGATGCCCAAAAGAGGGCACATTTTGATGTAAAGGCACAAAACACCCTCTCTGCCATGTTTTCAGTCAGTGTCACTAAATGAACCTGACAGAGGACCAGGCACAAGGGCAGAACAAGCATATTTTCAATGAGAGAGCTAATGTGGGGCTCTCACTGTGCGTCAGGGCAAGGACATAAGGGCTGGCAGGCAAAGCCACAGCAAATGGGTGAGCAGCTCATCCCAGCACGTATGAAAACACAGGCTTTCTGCTGGCACAAACCTCGTGGGAGTGCTGGGGTTTAGCCAGCCCCATTTGGGCAGGGACCAAAGATCCAACAATGCCACCCACGCCGGTTTTCGGGATCAGGCTGCATCACTTGTTTAGTTTTTGTTTCTGCTTTTGGAGGATTATTGAGGATTTGTCACAGAGAGCAGTGCTAGTCTCCCCTGAACTGTCTGGATATGCACCAGCTGACACAAACCATCTCTCTTGAGCTTTTCAGGTGACTGCACAGCCCCAGCAGAGCAGGACAGAGACCCTCCCTTTGCTAGGCAATCCTCTGAGAGGGGCTGAATGCTCCTGAGTGGTGCCCACGCTTGCCCTCGTCATGAGTGGGAGTTCAGGATGACAAGTCTGCTGTGCTCCTGCCTTTTCCCACCACTCCCCATCTCCTCTTACACCTTCCCTGTCCTCCCCCTGCAAGACAGTGCTTCAGTGCAGTAGCTGTCTGTGAGCAAACCAATGAAAGATTGTGTTTTTAATTAGGGTTTGATACTAATTGCCTTCACTGAGGCTATTTTCACATCACAGCTGACCAAAGCCAGAAGACATTAAGTCTGTCTCCCTAATAAATCATTCCTCCTGCTCCCCAGGGTTGTAGATGAAGAGTGAACAGGCAGTGTACACGGCACCAGCCTAATTGTCTCCTAAAATATGCAGGCAACTCCCACAGCAGTCAACAAAAGGGCTCGTGTGCATCTGGGGGGGTCTTGTGTTATTACTGATGCTCTCACACTAAGGGGGGCATTGTTGGCTCCCCCATCCCTCCCTAGCTCTGGCAGGAGTGTTTCCATGTCTGCCAGCCAGAAGGATGAGCTGGAAGCAGATGAAGAGGAGGGGGTATCTTTTTAAAGTCAAACAAAAAAAACCTCAACCCTCCCTTTGCCCACCCCCAGTCCTAAAACAAAGGCTGGTTATAAATCTTTTTTCCACTGACTGGCCAGGTTTGGAGAGAGAGATGCCAGCTAGAGATCTCTGACACAATTAAAAAATCAAAAGGCTTCTGTGGATAAACACTGGTTTGGCACCACAGCCTGACAAATCCTTCCCTAATCCCTATGAAACCTCCCAAAGCAGGCAGAGAAATGCCCAGGGAAAGTCATCTGCTCTGAATTCATCTACCACCATCACTGCATGTAGCTCCCTACTCCACTGGGAGCTCTCGGCCACCCCTTCCATATCTCCAATCCCCAGAAACCCAAATTTGTCCTCAAAATCCTGTCTGAACGGAGCCACACAACCCTCTGAGCCCTCTGTTCCTGCAAGGCATTTCCTGGACTTGTCTGGTGTATTTTGTACCAACAGGGGAGACTTGATTCCTTGTTAAATAACAGACATCAGAAAAGTAGGGCAGGGAGGAACTCCAAAGTGCTGTCTTGTCTCTCTCTGTCACTGCTGGTTAACATCAGCAAGAGCCTCCCTGCTCCTGGCAGAACTGTGCCCAGTGCCACTGAGGCAATGCCCCTCTGAGCAGAGCTGAGTGAACACCTTCCCTTTTGGCAGCTCGTGCAGGTTCCTCCCTGCTTTGTGATAAACGTATTTTTCATCTCTGAGTGCATGTGACAATTAATAGAGGCTGAGGGCCAGATCCCCACCTGATATGAGTTGGCAGAGCTCTGAGGAACACAGCAGAGCTCTACCAGTTCAGATCAGATGAGATGCTGACTGTACTCCTGCAATCCCTGCAGACTTTTTGAGCCAGTGCTGTTCCAGGCTTTGCTGGGGCATCCACAAGAATTGCTTATTCCAGGCTCCCTGAGGAGGAAAAGTACTTTAGGTGTTTAACAGCAGAGCTGATGTGATACTCCACCTTGGAGCAGGAACTGGATTAAGGCAGGGAAATCAAGAACACTTCTTTTCCTCCTATTTACAATGGAAAAATAAACCTCCTTAATAAGCAGACGAAGGTTAAACACACACACACACAGACACCCAGAAAAGAGAAATATTGAAAATACCTTTACATTTTCATGACAGTGGGGTTGGGTTTCTGATTCTCTTATTTCACAACACTGCAGAGGATTTTAAAGGGATTGATGGCCCTGCAAGGCAGAGACTGTGCCACTATTTTCTTTGGAAAGTACCTCCACTGTCTGTTGGTTCTTGCTACCAGAAAGAAATAACAAAAAACTGAAGGGATAAGACAAATATGCTCCTTCAAGAGTTTCTAATAAGATGATAACATTGAGCAAGGCTGCCAGTATGCTCCATGTCCAGATGCACTGCAGCAGAAGGGAAGAATTTAACATGCTTTGAAAATGCCAGTTGCCTGTTGCCAAAGATGCCAGTGGGGTAGGCGATTAAGATGTTAGAAGAGATGTCATTCTACCTAGGCAATGGTAATTTCACTGAAGAAGACAATGCAAAGACAGTCCTGTTTCCTGTGAGAAAGATTCCTTTTTTCCTCAGGGTTACCTCTGAATTCTCCATGATGGAAAAACTACTTTTACAGAAGCCCTTTTTCCTCCCTGGAATATTTTTATGGTTACAGCAACCAGGATGTAGGTACTTTTCCATCTATAAAAGGGATTTCTGTGGCCCCCATGGTTGAGAGCATTTCCTGGTTCTCTATTGTCACACGGGAGGTAGGGACAGATACAAGAGTCGCTGTTTTGTGAGAGGGATGTGGCCCAAGGTCATGGCCAAAGCAAAAGTCAAAAGAAAAATAGATCCTGTGAGTCCAGGGCTGGTGTCCTCAGCATCCACTTTTCCATAAGCAAGGTGTCCATGTTGGAGTGGTGAATTCCCATGTGTTGTCATTTCCTGGCTGTGCCACTGCATCCCAGGCACTTCTCATTGCCATATTTTGTGGCTGGAATCAAACTGAGCTTGTATTTCTGGCCTTCTGAAGAGTCTCCTGATGATCTTGCTGTTTCTTTCCATTTTTTTTCCCTTGTGGGTCTCCCTGGCGTGTTTGGTAGAGACTTGGTGCAAGTTTGATTCCTGGTCTGGTTAATCCAGACTCCAGAGGGCTTTTTGTCAAACCTGCCCCAGTTCAGAGGTTTTAAGCATATGTTTACATCCCTCCCTATTGGGGTGAGCATTAACCACATTTTTGTCCTGAAACATGTGATTAGAAGCCATATTTCAGTGGGAGTTAGGCATATGCTTTTAAATTCTGTTCTGTTCTGAGTGGATACTTTCTTGAACTGGAGCCTACATTTTTTTGGATGATCCATCTTTGCTCTTCCACATACCTTTACTACAAATTATTCTGCAATGCATATATGGCTCAGTAAATGTATTGCTCTGTGGCTTTTCCACAAAAAACCCAATTGATACATCACATACTTAACCTCTTGAACAAAGGAATTAACTTTACAGGATCAATTTACAAGCAGGGGCCAAAGCTTTTGGATGGAAACTATCTGTCATGTGGTATGCAGTCGAAAGAGCAAACAGCTTATTCATTATCATAGCACTGGATTCAGAAACAAAACACAGACGGCAGAAAGAGCCTGTCTACATTTCCAAACATATTGCCTGTCCCCTCGCTGGACCATGTTTGTTTAAACCCTCTCTCTGTGCATGCAGCCAGTAGTTAGACTGAACTCCCAATTTCCTCACATTAGGAGTTTCGACCTGGGCCCTACTGCTCCCACTGTGCTCTCCATCACGTACAGGCAGCTCCTACCAAAGTGAGCAGGAACTGCACTTAAGTACAGCTTTGACAGCAGCCCTCAGCTGGGAATCAAGCCCTGGGGACATTTGTCAGTATGGGATGTTTGTGCAAGAGCACATGCCACTCATCGGATCCATAAGCCCCCCATGTTTGTTTAAAGCTCTTTGAACAACAGCCCCATACTCTTCACTTTACCTGCTCAGTATTCTCCCCGTTTTTCCCCCCTTTATTAATCATTCTCATGTCCAGGCACCCAGATGTGCTTGTTTCACTTTCAACATAATGGATGCAGAGGCCATTAAGATGATGGCATAAGTCTGTTAGCGCTTGGCTGTGGAAACTTAACCCCTGTCAGTAAACGTGTGGTCACAGAAATGGTCTCATCAATCTGTCACTGCTGTCTGCAAGTCCTTGCTCTGCAAAGCACATGTGGGCTGATCCTGCAGGATCTGATCCAAAATTTACTAAAGCGAGTGGGAGTTCTACCAATTTATTGGACTTGGCACCATGATTTTAAGGGGGAAAAAAAAAGCATTGTAAGAATGAATTCAAGTGCTTTAGGCAGACACTATTTATAATGTAACACAACATCACCAGTAGCCTCCAAATCTAATTCAGCAGGACACCTACAATTTTTTACATGTCCACCTACGGCAGTATCCATCGGAAATACAAAACCAGAAATAAAGTGATTTCAGTGAGTTACTTCCCAGTTTTTTGAAGTTGGATTTAGGGAGATTTCTATTCATTTCCCCTGCCATGTACCCAGCTCTGTGTTAGTGATTGGCACTGCTCTGTGGGGGTGTGTTGGCTTACACTCAGATACTGAGCCCCGCATTTAGGGCTCTGCTGTGAGTCATCGGCAGTCACGGCCACAGCCAGGCTGCAATAAGGAGGGAGCCACAGCTGGCCAAAGCGAGCACATGAGCAGCAGGGAGGGAGTGACAAAAATAGGGAAAACATGTTTTATATCAAAATCAGTGATCTGGGCCCACTGCCTGTCCAGTGGAAGTGGGCTGTAAGTGGGACAGTACATAATCTCCAGGCTCCCTTACTAATTACAGGGGAATTCAAGTTCCTTTGGGAATTCCCAGTTTAGACTCACAGCCTCAGCACAACCCAAAACACTGAGAAAAGTCAGCTTTGGACTTCCTAGTACCAAGGGCTTGACTCCTGAGTCAGGCCCTTTGGCTACGCATAGGCTAGGGAGCTAAACAGGGCCAGGGCACAGGCTGGAGACTCTCTCTGTAGTTACTAATCCCTCAAAGGTTTTGACCTATCCCAACCACTGCTGCCATAGATTCTGTGGCACAGCTGGGAGGACAGCAGGGGCCAGCAGGTAGTGAAGATGAAGCTGGTCTGAGGGTGCAGAGTTCAGTGGTGGGAGATGTATCACTTCAGTTGCCCTTAAGAAGACGCAAAGTGTCCTGGCTTGTTTTATTTATCAATGCAAGCTTTTCTTCAGAGTCTTCCTTGTACCCAAGAGTATTTTTTTACATCTAGGCTATGTGACAACACTGTTTCTAACTGATACAGTGGGATCTGCTTTGTCCATCCATGCACATTAGCATCCCTTAGCAAGGAGACACCCAGAGCGATGCGCTGATCCCTTTGACCATGCCACCCTCCCATGTGGTCTGCTCATCATCTGCCTACAGTCAAAGCCCTGGCACAGTTCCTGCTCATAATAAAGTCCATCACTCAAGGAGACAGTTTGCCTGGTAACACACACCTGGGTAGGAAACAGGCTTTCTGCTCTGGCATTGGAGGCAATAGGGACAAATTAGCTGCTTGGGTTTTGCTTCCAGTAACGGAGCTTGTGATCATCACTAGCAGATGGAAACCAACTCAAGATGCGTCTTTGCATTTCTCTTGAATGCCAGATGAATATTTATCCATAACTGTAGCTTGTTCTGCTTTGGGATTATTCTCCCACAGAACATGAACAAGAATCTCTGTAGTGATTTGGCACAAAGCCTACATCTTGCCCTGGGCCAAGTGATGAGCAGGGACATAAATGTGCTCACACAGGTCAGTTCACAGCATGCATGAGAGCGTCCTAGCTGCACACTGTGGGCAGAGAGCCTCTTTTCTTACAAGAAGTCTTAACTAAAGGAATTAGCCATCCTTTCTTCCTGTAAAACTTCAGGAGGCAGGCATCTCTTAAACAGCTTTGAAAATCTCAGCCATGGTACTTGAGAGGCCCACTTTGAGCACCACTTGTAGCAGCCTGAGTGGTGGTGAAGGGTCAGATCTCCCTGGACTGGGAAATGTTACAGACGTCATCAAAAGAAAAATAATAGCAGTAGCTGTGCTAAAAGGCATATGGACCCGTGGTGCAGAGACACACTGGGTGCTCTGCATGAAGGGCAGCCTTGCCTTGGAATCTCTGAAATGCTGCAGAAAGCAATGGGGAAGGGAAGCAGGAAACCACCTTGGAAAGCAAGACTTTTGTGGCCAAGAATGGAAGGAAAAGTGCTTTGGGTCATGTGCAGGTGGGGATTTGCTGCAATAGACTCATGAAGTCAGTGTTTGTGCTCAGGGCCGTGAGCTGTGTGTGGTGCACAGCAAGAGGGGCTCAGCAGCTGTGTGGATGCTGACCCCCAGATTTAGCAGCAGCAGAGTCCCAGTCATCTTCCTCTGGATGGATAGGGTTTTGTGACTTGTGGTATTTCTGACAACTGACAACTCGGAAACTGCCTCATCCCCTTTTTCCTTGTCCTCTGCCCTGTCCTGGTTGAGATGTGTCTATCTGCCAAGGTCTGCTGCTTGTCAGTGCAAAGAAAAACAGAGCCTGAGCAAGCTGTTGTGTTTTCTGATTTCCTTGCCTATATATTCAGAAATTATCAATATGTTCTGAGCAAATCAACATGGCTTTAATGATTGGGAAGGAAAAGACAAATTCCAGTCATTAAGTGCTAATCACACAGTTACTATATTACATCAGATCTGGCAATGAAATATCTATCTCACTGCCTACAAAGAGATCACTGAATCAATTTTTTGCATTAACATTTTATTCCTTCCCATACTAGACATTTGTTCAGCTTGTTTATACTCACTCCAC
This sequence comes from Rhipidura dahli, assembly GCA_013399225.1. NCBI lineage: Eukaryota > Metazoa > Chordata > Aves > Passeriformes > Rhipiduridae > Rhipidura > Rhipidura dahli. Next base: position 431,449 of record VXAC01005022.1, on the reverse strand, counting down.
ATGGCCACAAGCTGTGTAGTTAGTAATGAATGAGGGGAGACATTTATCTTTGGAAACTTAGGCCAAGCCAAAAAGTTGATCACTTGTTTTTGTAGAAGAATAACACATGTGAGATTTAGTCAGATAAATCCCACCAGTGGTAATGGGATTGCCTATGTTAATTGCCCACATAGTAAATTCTGGTAACAGCAGTGAGGTTTTTACAGTCTGCAGTGGGTTTTTAGCATTCCATTACTGATGATGCCAGCAATGCAGGAAAGGACAGTGCCATGTATCTCTCTAAACACAGGCAGGTCTGAGAGCTGGGTCCAGCTTCTTGGACACCAGCTTCTAAGTGCACCTTCTGCCAATCTCTGAGCTCGGGCGGTGGGGTCGTGGCTGGACTGCCACATCCCTGCCCCAGCATCTCAGTCCCTCCTGGTCAGGGTCCCTTCACAAACATAACAAAATGACAAATTTTTTAGCAGTTCCCACCTCCTCCTCCTCCCAAACCACAGCCATGTTTAAACCCACCACTAAGGCAGCCAAGAGATGCTGCTTCCAGGGGTGACAAAGAGCATCCTGCTGTGATTGTTGAAGCGTGCTAACTTTCACGACGTTTTTTTCCCCTTGTTTTGCTATTTTTGCTCAATTCAAAACAGCCAGTTCCTTTGGAAAGTGATGGCATGCACAATCCAGTGTGTGGCATGTGTGTGCCCTGCCCCATTGCAGCCTCCTTGCCCAGGTGGATAAAAAGATTTCAGCAATTTTGTGTGTACACAGGGTGTGCTTCTGCTATCTCCCACTTCCCTTTCTCCTGCATTCACAGCAGCAACTCCCAGAACCCTTTTTCCCTTCTTATCCAGCTCAGTTTCCTTGTCTACTTCTCTAGTCCCTTCCCATGCAAAAGGTGACTGCACATGAATGAAGCAAAAGGAGCTCAGTACATGGAAGTCTGAAACTTTGATAGAAAACGGGTTATGCAACTTTCCCTACCTAAGCTGCTTAAACCTTAGGAGAACAAAACATTCCAATAACTTTTTTTAGAATAAAACCCTGTGATTGAGAGAGAGCAGAACAACAATTTGCTCAGCCCCAGTGTTATCTCCAGGCTGGGTATTTTGCTGGAGTATGGTGGAACTGAGCTCTGCAGAGCCAGTGTGTAGAGGCTCACATTTCTCCTCTTCTTACAGCTTAGAGCAGCTAATTTAAAATTTAATTTCCTGAAAGTCGCCATTCTCACAAACACAACCAGATGCCCACTCTATGATAAATCTCTTTATATCTCCAGCCTGGGTAAAATGAATCTACTATTCTAAAAATCTATAAGTGTTAGTGGATCTGATACTCATGTGGATGTGATCCTTTTCTGCTGGGAAGCTCTTACACACAGAAACGTTTACAGGATTTACAAAATTCATCTGTTTGCAACACCAGCATCTCGGAGTGCACTCAGTGCATTCAGACTGTAAGTCACAGCAGGTGCACAAACTGTGGCTGACTCATGCAGCATACAGATAGCCTAGTGCTGCTCCCCGTTTCCTGTCTTTGACAAAGAGCACATTTTTACTCACAGAATCATTGAGAAAAGCTGATTCGAATTTGCCGAGTCAGAAAATTCAGAGCTCAAATTATTGGAATCGGTGGATGCAGTAGGGAAATTTGTGAAGTTGAAATACAGCAACAAGATGCAAAGCATTTCTGCTGGTGTTCCCAGAGCCCCCTATGGCTGAGGAGCTCTAAGCTACTTATAGATAATAATGAATTAAAACTATAGCATTCCTGAGTGCTGGGTAATTTTATTATCCCTTCTGCTGAGAGGAAATCTGAAACACCGAGAGAGAAAGTGGCTGGGCTGTGGTTTGTCTGCTCAGCTGCTGGAGGAGGAGGCTTTGGGGTTTCAGTGCAAACCACATAGGGGTGGCATTAGAAGAAAAGCTGTTGCCTCTTTGGTGAGCAGGACTGGTGTCTAGTGGGCAGTTCTTCTCATGGGCATAAATGCAACATATTCTGCTTTGCAAATCTATCAGAGGTCTTCTCTTCTCCCTCTTCCCAAAGGAAGAGTGGGAGAACAGGTGGGGCAGGTTTGCTCAGTATGGGCTCCTCAGAGAGGGAGTGAGGAGGGATGACCTCACACAAGCTGGTATTTATTTGGACTTAATTCTGGTATAGGACCCTTTCCACATATTGAGTATTCCAGAACTGACCAGGGAACTGATCTTTGTGAATACAGATGTGAAAAGCTTGGGGCTGCCAAGTAAGTTTTGTTTTGTTCTTTTTCTGAGCAGTCTTTTCTTTCCACAGTTGTTTCTGTCATCCAGGTTGTTTTCATGTCAGATTTTGAACAGGTGGCACATGCCAGACTCCATAAAGGGGAGGAAACCCCATTGCTTCAAGAAATTAAATAATAGAAAGAAGAAGAATAATAAATAAAGAATAAATAACTCAGAAGAATTGAGAAATTATGAAAACAGAACAATTCTGACCGGTTAGGAACCATGTTACAATTCCCCCAATTCTTTGGTGTCTTTGATATAAATGGAAATCTGATGGTTGGCTCATTCAAGGAACCATCAAACATGGGCCTGGATGTCAGTGGTCTCATGGACCAGCTATATGCAGCATGTGGGAATGGAAATAGTCCCCTCTTTTTGACATCTGCTCCTGGGCTTTTTAGGTGGCCTCCCTGCATCACCACTGGGGAGATATCAGCCCTCTGAGCTCCCCTAGATCTGCTGCCTGCTTTAGGGTGGGTGGATCATTGCTTCCAAGTGCTGGTTCCTCTCATTTTATTGCTAGAGGAGACTCAGTGATGGCCCGAGATGCACTTCTCTGTGTTTTATTTACCTTTATCTGTTTGGATGAATCCCACCCTTCCTTTCCAGATAAATGTCTGGCTAAACCAAGGGCAAAATTTTATTGTACTGCTGGCAATAGTACTGGGAAGGTGTGGCTTTTTGTGACTGCTGCTCACGGGAAGGCAGCTGGGGCTTGGCAGAGCTGTTCAGCTGAGTTTGACTTTGTGACAAGCAGGATATAAATGGCAGGGACACAAAGCTCGGAAACTCATTTACCTTCTCTCTCAAATGCTTTTTGCAGGTCACTGAGATGTTGGCAGTGTGAATGTGGCCTGACAGATATCACACTAACAGCAGTTTCCTGGATGCTGTCCTGAATCCTCTGTCCTCTTGCAAACACCAACTCACACTACATCATGCTGCTGTCTGTATTTCCAAGGCCTCTTCATGATAACCTCATGTGATGATATTGTTGATTTGTAGAGCTGCCTGTAGCAGTTTTTTTATGACTTCAGTGCTTGCTTGTTTTTCTGATGTGTTTCTGCTGTTTTCTTCCAGCTGTACTTCCTTTTTTTATTTTCTCCTTTTTCTGGGAAAGCGATCTGTGAAGAAGGTGAGTCATGTGTCACACACATGGGGAAGTATCTTACTTCTGTTTTCCTGTCAGGAGGATTGAGTCAAGAAGGATCTTTTGTCTGGAAATGTTTCATCATCATCAGAGCTGTGTCAGTGAGATGTGAATGGAGAGGCTGCTGAAGCAAGAGCAGATCCTTCAATTGCCTCCTGTAATGGACAGGGGTAAGGAGCAGTGACAAAATATGAGGGGTCTTTGGCATGGCTGGCAGCCAGTTTGCTTCTCCATTTTTAATTGTCACAGTGTGGCACTTGGGGTGCTCTAGCTCACATTCCCTTAAGAACTGGTGTTTTGGACACATTTAACACCCATGCCATGATGAGACATGCTGCTCTTGCACAGTCTGATCCCATGGCTGGGATGCTGCAGTCTGGTGTCACAAAGAAAAGCAGAAGAGGTTGTTGGTGTTTTCTTTATGGCCATGCCATGGTGAGCAACCGTATGGAAACAACTCTGGCACCTTTCCTGCTCTCAGTGTGACCCAGCAGCTTTCCATTCAAGGTGACAGGGGGTGGTTTCTGGGTGGGTTGAGGATGGCAGGGATGCATTCTCAGTGCTGCCCTGTGTCCATGCAGGGTGGGCCCAGTTCCCAGATGGTCCCATGATGGTCTCCTATCAGGGGAGAGGCAGGTGCCCTTGGTGGGGGAGGTAGCCCTGTCTGGTCTGTGCCCTGTGTGACATACCTGGGTTTACACTGAAGCTGTGTTTCATCTCACTCTGGGCCCTGTGGTCCTTCACATACTGAATCTACTTTTCTGATTAAACAAATGAAGCATGAAACCCAAACAAAGAATTAGAAAATCCCTCTTTCGTTTTCTATTGCTCTCTACTTAATGCAGATTAGTTCTTTTGGGAGGGCACCTCGCCTCAGTTCTCAGCAGCTGATTTCCCAGGGACGAGGAGGGGACAGATGCAAGTTAAAGGTCTGCAGAGCTTTTTCCCAGCCGATAGCACTGTCTGCCATTGCACCCACATGAAAACAGCTCTGCCTCAGTGTCCTCTCCTCACCAGAGTGCCTGGAAGTACCACAGACTCCTACGGTGCTAAATAACATCTGAGGCCCTGCCCACGTCTCAGAGAAACTTGACCTAGTTTCTCCATCAAAACACCTGCATTACCCACTTACCTAAGTGACACATCACAGTAAGAGTTTTTCTTTTTTCTCCCCTGAATTATTATTATTTTTTTTAATGTGGCTGCCAAACAGACTCTTATTTCAGTTTGATTTATTCTGAGCCGACCTAAATGTTTTGCTTTCCTCTTCTGTTGGGTGCAGGTTTTTT
>VXAC01005022.1:333020-426738 GCA_013399225.1 Rhipidura dahli | reverse complement strand
TTTTCTGTGGGGTTCAGGTTTTTTTTTTTTTTTTTTTTTACTGCAGGCTCATGGCAACATTGTAGAGATCTGAGGGAGACAGGTTTCTGGATGTGTGAATGCAATGAGAAGTGATTGGATGCTGTGGAATATGATAATAATAACTGCTCTGAGGTTTCTGTAAAGTTGGACCATGCAAAAAGAACTAACAGAATTGATATGTATGTTAGATGTTGTGATTAAGGTGTCCAGTGTAATTCAAGGATTGATTGCCATGAGATTAGAGGAGAAGAAAATATCCCCTCTGAATACAGGGCACAATCCAGTGGAATAGGTTCATATTGGTGTGGTGGGGTTTTTTGTTTTGTTTTGGGGTTTTTTTAACTGCTTGGTTTAGGAATTTGGTTTTTTTTAAAATGTAATGCTTTGATACTGGAGTCCAGGTCCACAATTTGGTATTTTCCAATGATGTCCCAGGCCTGAAAAGTGCAGAGCAATGAAGACAGCAGGGGCTGTCTTTACAGAGTATTTTGCCCCACTCTTGTCCTGGACTTTATTTCAAGCAAAGAAATTTAGTAATGGCCTGAAAAAAGGGAGGAGCAGAAGAGGCAGCCTGCACCTCTGCCTGCAGGGAGGATGGGGACTCATATTTGTATTTCAATAGGACTTCAGAAAGCCCAGCACCGATATGGTTATCATATCAGTTGTGTTGTCCTGAGGGAGATGTGATATTGCCCTAATGTTTTCTCTGTGGTTTTACCCCAGCTGAAGCACACCCACAGTGCTGCCCAGTCACACTGGGGCAGGGAGCAGAGGTTTAGCTGTAACAGTGCTGCTCTCCTGATTCCTACTGTAAATGCTCTTGCTGGAAAAATCTGGTCTTTTGAGGGCAAAGTAGGACGTGTTTTTATGGCAGTGTAATTTCACTTTGCCAGTAGAGATGCCAGTTTAGCAGGACCTGACCAACAAAGCAGCCCTGGAGCAGAGGTAACCCAAGCCCTGCTTCTCTTACAGCAAGATGCACGGCAGTAGCCTGCTGAGGACACTGACAGATGTTGAATATGATTGCAGTGGACACAGAGTATTGCTCAACCTTGGAGAATTTTTCCTCATGTTCAGCATGGTTTATTTTGGACATCACTGCTGCCAGGAAGAGCTGCAGTGGGCTGTAGGGTTTCTAAGGCAGATGTAGGGCATCTTCCACCAGCATTCTGCTTATCTGCTGCAGCACCTTGTGTCAGACATGGCACCTGAGCATTATGTTTCTGCAGTTTGGTTATACAGAACAACATCAGCAGTTATTTGGCGAAAGTTATTTTTTCAGATGAAGATTGTGGCTGAGGCAAAGAGTGATGGATTGTTTTTCCCTCAGTGTGTGTGACAAGTCTCACCAAGGCTGGCTGGCCACACTTCACAGCACAGCAGAGAGAACTTCCCTCTCACTCAAAAAGTCATCCAGTTGTCCCAGGTCTTCTTGTGTTGTCCCAAGCCCAAATGCTTTCTGTTTGTCTTTTAGGGCAGGAAGACTTGCCAGTTCCCCACATGCATGTGCTCACATGAATGCAGAGAAAACACTATTTGATACCCACATGCATTATATTTAACAGCTGTACAACTTCAGCAAAACAGGAGTCAGACCAAAATGTAGCTCATTGTTTTTAATGAAAGGAATACCAGTCTTGCCAGATGTGGTGTATGTTTTTCCAAACAAACTAAAACAGTGTCCACAGCTGAATATGATATGGTCTTGTGCAATAATATCACTTGTTTTTGCATGCCCATGAAAGACAAGGCACAGACTGGTGTTGAACAGAAGACACGAAGAGTTTTCATCGTGAGAACAGAATGAACTGGAAGGAAATTGAGCCCAAGCTGTTTTCTATACTGTTTACTGCAGCAGCAGCCAGCCCATGGATCAAGAGATGTTTCTCCCAACAAAGACAAACAAGGCTCCCTTATGATGACTGTGGTCATATCATACTGACAGCTAATGGGATGAAGTATTGAGACCAGCTGAATGTGGAAGGTGCAGCTGTGGTTCTGGGGAGGATTGCTGACCTGTTCCCCGTGCACAGATTAGGAACAGACAATGGAATGTGCAGAATGGAGTGCAACAAGGGCAGGGACAGATACTCAGAATGGTGTGTGAAGCTGAGCTAATCAGAGCTTCTCCTCAAACCAAGAGAAGAGCCTGGAAACATCACTGATGAAAGATCAAGTCTCCACCATGTAATGTCATAGTCTAGGAGTGTCACTGTCTGTCCCTGGAATTTAAAGTACCATAGCGTTTCTAAAACTTTTCCTGCTTGAGTTGTAGGAGACTCCAAAGGTTTCTTTGACTCTGGGTATGACATCTGTAAGTCATTCTGGAGCACAGGCTGCATCTCCATATGAAATTTCTCTCCCAGCACCAAGGGTGGATGTGCGACACCTTCCATGTGACTGTTCCTGCTCTTGCTTGACGTCTCCATCCACTGGCATCATCTGACATCTGAAATTTACTGGGAGAGTGAAAAAACATATTCTCATGACCTTCACCTCTGAGAAGGCAGCTGCAGTTATTCTCTTTCCTGTTTGATGTTAGGATTTTGCTAAATGAAGAGGAAAGGAAGGACAGTAGGGTGTAGCAGGCTGCTCCTTCTCCCCAGGCAATGTGACCCACATGTTGAGCTGCTTTAAAGCAGTTCTGCACATCACAGAGCAGATGGGCTTAGGAGAAGTGTAGACACTACTGTGCTATAAACAAACTTCCATTTTAAACAACTTGTTTCAGTGCTGGCTCTGGATAAACATCATCTTCTTTTAATCACTGACTGCTACAGCAGCAGCAGCACCACTGCTGCCACTCCAGGTCTTGACCTGACATAAACCCCCAAATATTTCCCCTTCTGGGTGGTTTTGATTAAATAACCTCACAGTTTGAGAATGAATGCACTTAATTTACATGTAGCTAGGTTTATGATGTCAGTGTGCTAATCTGGTTATTATAATGTTTTTTTTAAAGCAAGTAACCATGAAGGCAACACGGGGAGGCCTGGCCACAGCAATTTCAAAAGCAGAGAAGAGGACCCTAGTTCAGGCAGGAGCTAATTACTTACAGGTGGCCTCTCTCCACAAGCAGGGTCCTAACTCCTCTGGTTCTCCATACCATCTCCACAGCTCTATTTCTAGGATCATCCTTTGCATTCTGCATATGTCTGTGAAAGCCATTCAGCAGATGAAAAAAGAGAACTGTCTCGTTAAGTCAAGAGAAGGTCATTAAAAAAATGGAATTTTGGAGGGATATGTTTAATGTTTGGCTCAGGCAATGGACAGGGCAGTCCCCAGACTGGGAGTTTAGACTCTCCCAGAAACAAGTGATTCCTCATCCAGTGTTTAAATGCTGCTGTGCTATCTGAGATAACACCACCAGGGAAATGCTGTTGCCACACCAGTATACTGTCAGTGAAAAAGTGACCTGCACTTGCTCAAAGGCAGAACAAAACTGGCTTATAAAAGACCTAGCTGTTTTCATTGATACAGAAGTTCATGGAGTTTTCCATTTTCATATTGCTTCCTGTGCCTTCATCATGGTGGCAGCCCAAACATCAGGTTTGCTGCACCAGGGCTCCCTTGAGATATGCTCAATTTCCAGGATGGATGACCCTACTCTTTACCTACTTTCAGTGTTATTCTGCAAGCTGAGAAGTCAGTATAGAAAGATTTTAATTTGTGTTCAGAGCCTGGAGGAAGATTTTGCAATGAGTTGCATACATGGCTTTGTCTGTAGTAACTTTTTCATTGTCCACTACAGAGTGGCGTTTAGCCTTAGGTTGTGTATGTTCCCATTTTATGGCAATAAAAGAGGCAGCAGTGTGAAAAGCTCTTAAGAGCTCTTGAGAGAAAATGCTTCATAATTGTAGGCCATGACAAAATAAAAGTCACTAAAAAATGCAGAATGCACAATCCATAGCCCAGAACTCAGCAGCTGCCAAACACTGAGAGTAAACATCTCCTGAACTGGCAGCAGCCTGCTGGGACTGAATGATGACATAAACCTCTTTAGTTTACCTGCAGATACTGCTCAGTAAAGTTGTTCCTACTGGGTTTTTTTTTCACTATGTTCATTGTTATAATAGTTAATTATCTGGTTGTTTGCCAGTATTTTTCTTACAAAGGTACTTCTCTTAAAGGCACAGTACATTTCTGATATTGGTTTTGGAGGCTATGATTATTGTTCATCAATTGGTGGGCCCATGGGAATCTCATGAGATATAACAGGACCAAGTACAAGGTGCTGTACCCCCAGTATCAACACAGTCTAGGAGATGAACAGATCAAGAGCAGTCCTGTCAAGAAGGAGTTGGGGGTGCTGGTGGAAGAAATGCTGGGCATGACCTGGCAAAGTGCACTCACAGCCTAGAAGGAAAACACGTCCTGGGCTGCATCCTAAGCCCTGTGGGCAGCAGGAGAGGGAGGGAATTCAACTCCTCTGCTCTGATAGAACCCCACCTGCAGTCCTGCATCCAGCTCTGGGGTTCCCAGCACAGGAAGGGCAGAGATCTGTTGGAGAGAGCCCAGAAGAGGCCCACAAGATGATGGGAGGGATAGAGCACCTCTCCTGTGAGGAAAGGCTGGGAGAATTGAGATTCTTTGGATTGGAAAAGAAAAGGCTTCAGAGTGGCCTAATCATGACATACCAAGGGAGGGGAATGGAAGGGACAACAGCCTACAGACAAGATGGAGAGGCTTTTTATAAGGGCATGTAATGATAGGATATTTGGCAATGGCTTCAATTGGAGAATACATTTAGATCAGATGTTAGGAAGAAATTCCTTAGAATAAGGGTGTTGATGCACTGGAAGTGGTTGTCCAGAGACACTGTGGATGCCCCATCTCTGGAAGTGTTCAAGGCCAGGTTGGCTAGGTCTCTGAGCAACCTGGCTGAGTGGAAGGTGTCCCTGTCTATGGCAGGGGTTTGGAGCTCAGTGATTTCTAAGGTCCCTTCCAGCTCCAACCGGTCTTTGATTCTCTGAATTCTATGAATTTCTCAGAAAGTAAAATTCTGAATCCAGAAGAACATCCTTCTTTGTTTCAGCCCTGGAGTGGATCTGTGCATCTCAGGAGTATGTTATATCTTCTTCAGATCTAATTCTTGACAAACATCTAATCCATGGGAAATGCGTAGGAGAAATAGATCCATCATGTTTATGTGCTGGACATGCAAGGGGGAAAAGTATGGCAGGAATATCTCTCTTGTAAGCACATGCATGTTGCTATAAGCTACACTAATGTTGATACTTCAGGCACCTTTACAGCATAAATACATAATTGCTTCTAAAGAGTGCAAGAAAGCAAAATCTGAAAAAAAAATTCTAAGGAAAATGTATATAGAATAAAATTCAGTTCTGCAAAGAAACACAAACCAAGCTCCAGTACTTGAACAAATGTATTTCTTGAGAGGTAATGTGCAATGCCTCAGTTAAAGACCAGGCTGTCTTTCTTATGGACACTGGACAGAGTTAAGGATGTGCAGATAACTTTTTTTTTTATTGCAGAGCTAAGGTAGTTATTTTTAATTATCCAGATTAGTAGCTCATTATTTATAAATGAGTTAAGTATTTTTAGTTCTCCTGATTTTACACCACCTACTCACAGAGCTTTCTTGCTCTCCCATATCTGCATGGACTTTTAGTAACAAATCAAAAAAGATTATGTTAGAACTTGGGTAAGAGATGCTGGACCCATTAACTGACAGCTCTCTGAAATTCTTGACTTAACATGTTAAGTGGAAACAAAGTATGCCAATAAAATGCTGAAGCTCGTCAGGAAGGATGTTGCAGTCATGATAAAGAGTCATTTTCCTGTTACATTTTTGGTTCTTCCATGCTCTGAGCCTGGTGCATGATCTGAGTTTCTGCATCTCAAGGACATGAGAGTTAGGGAAAACGGTGAGGAAGGTGACCAGCATAACTTAGGGATTGGAGAAGCTGCCGTATGTGAAGGCACTAGAAAAGCTGGGTCTCTTCTGGCTTGAGACAAAGCTGAAGCAGGGGTATGATGGGCACTGAGCCTCGGGGAGGTGCTGGGTTGTGACTGCAGAGCAGTTACTGACCACACCCCACAACACCAGAGCTGCCAGCGCTCACTGAAACCAGCAGAGGATCTTTTAAAAGCACAAGAAAGAAAGAATTGCTTTTGTGGGGTGTCCTGAACTTCTGACACTGCTGCTAGAGGAGACTGTGAAACAGGCCATGACCAGCACCAAGAGGGAACTCGAACATCTCTGTTCTGAGTGTCAGTGCTGGGGGAGTGTGTGGGAAATAAACCACAAATAGCATCTGTGCTTGTGTGTTCTCTCTAAATAGCAGCTCTGACTGTCACTTGTGGAATAGATGAATGACGGATCTAACACAGCAGGGCATTTCTAATGAGCTTATGCTCTTATGCAGAGATGGCTTATTTATTTTGACTTCTGAGGAAAACCAGAGAAATTTTCAGCTAAATGGAGACAATTTCAGGGAGATATTGATGACTTCAAATAAAAGCTTAGTACTGAAAAAATCAGGCATCTTTAAAAATCTCGTTACTTCCTAATAAACATTCTACACAGCATAAATTTCATTTTTAATCACAGAACCACAGAGTAACTGGGGTTATCAGAGACCTCTGAAGGTCTCTCAAAGCAGGATCAGCTTCAAAGTTAGATCAAGCTGCCTGTTGTCCCTCTGTAGGACCCCTCTGAGAAGCCTGGCTCCATCTCATCTGTAATGCTCCTTTTAGGAATATAATAATTCTGCGAGCAGTATAAAAGTGATGTGATTTTTTTTTCCGTGTGTGTTTCAGCAATGACCTTGCATTAATACAAGTGTCCTGAGTAGGATATATTTCTATGAGTGTTCTCTTCCCAACTCTCTTCCCCGTAGGACAGTCTCAGCATAAGTGTTGAGTGAACAACTAAATTCCTTGGAAAATGCACACACTATCTTATAGGAAATTCTTATGGTAACGTAAAGGAGAACCTCAGTTCTCATGACCGCTTCCTCTTTTCTCCCAGACTTCTGCTGAAAAGATGGTGAGAAAACAAAGCCTGATTCTGATTTGCTCTGTGCTTTCCTCCTCCTTGTCCTGGAAATGGTGATGAATGTGCACGAGCTGGTTCATAACATATATAGGAGGGAATACTGCCAAGGCTATTCTTTCAAATAATGCCCTGACAAGGGAGGAGTGGAGCTACAGCATCCCAGGATCTTGACAGGACATCAGTGCAAAAAGGAGTTTGAGGCAGCTGTATTAAGGGGAATATGCCAGCTAACCACAGATCACTTCTCCCAAGCGTAGGACATGATGATGGCTGTCTTTTGAGCAAAACAGGCAAGAAGAGGACTTTTTATGACTTTCCACCCATGTGGACTTCTGCAGTTGGGACAGCATTGTCCCAAGGAGTGTGGGAAAAGACACCAATTGCTCTGTGTTGTGGGTCTCATTAGCCAGCTGGGTGGAGTGAGAAGCAGCTACTCCTGATCCTGAAGTCCTCCTTTCTATGGCTGGGCACTCTGCAGGGAGTCACCACCATGGCAGAATCCATGCATTCTTCTACAATCATAAGACAGCCATTACAGTCACATTTTACTGTCTCTGAGCACTGTGGCTGTATAAATTCCATGGGGATCATTATATAGGGTCCAGTTGCACAGGAAATTGAAGTTGGAAGAACAAAAGCACTGCAGGCAGCTAAGCTGGGTAACAAGAGTAGAGAGGCAGGATTTGATGGATGCTAACACTGAATGAGGCAGGATTCATCCTCTGAGGGCTCATATTCAGTCTGTCAGTGTGCATGAAATGCTGCATCACCACGCACTGTTTGCTGCTTACGTTCATGCTTGCTGCAGCAGGCCGGCATCTCCCTCTCTATGGAGAAATCCTGCTTGCTGAAGCAGAGGGTGGAACACAGCTTTGAGGAACATGGATGTCTTGCAAAAGCAACTGTGGTCCTCCTGGAGTGGCCACTTGCATTCACTGCAGAGTGGTGCTGCTGGAAGCAAAAACACTTAGCACTGACACAGCACTTCACCCAAACCTTGGGTAATTAATCTGCAAAGCAGCAGGAGATGCTCTTTGCGACTGGTTCTGTAAGCACAACTAAAGGACTAGAGTGAAGAGGGCTATTAAAAACCATGCTGACATCCAAATTGTCCCTTGGCAACTAAAGAAAAGCCTCCAGAACTTACCATGTCCTCTTTGTTTTATTAGTCCTCTTAATATTCAAATGAAGAGAGAGTTTTTCAAAGTTTGTCCTCAGCCTGCCTAGCTTGCAGAAGCTTGGCGGACTTCAAAGGAGCTGCAACAATTTATTGTGGCTCCTACTCCAGCGATTTTGTGACGATGAATACATATTCTATCTGGAGAGTAGTTCACTTATAAAGATTACAGTTAGCAGAACACTGCAGATTACCTGTTTTTATAGATTTACCCCTTCCTCCCTTAAGTCTTTGTAGTTTAAAAGTTTGGAAACAGGATTGCTTTTGCTACTGAGTTAATTTTCCAGTGAGTGAGCACTGACGACTTTTTCCCTCCCCCAGCGAAGCTGCACAAGAGCAGCCGTGGGAGGAAGGAAAGAGTTTTGTGGTTACGGCTCAGATTTGGAACTTTGGATGTGAGAGCTCTGCTGCCAGTTCTGTCTGTTTCCATGTGGCTCCAAGCAAATCATGTAATTGGCTTTCCAAACTGTGCTGGAGCACTTGGTGCCCCTTGTCACAGCATCCTGTGGCTGCATCCTCTGGCTGGTATCAAAGAGATGATTTTCACCATTATAATACAAATTTCTCCAAATGACCACACCCATGTTTTGAAGGCAAAACCTGCATGGAGGGTAATTGTTTGGCCTCCTATGGAAATATTGGTTTGTCATTCTTATGAGAGTCTGAGGTTTAATTCTCAGGGGTAAAATCCAGACTGTTTTAGGTCATGCAGAGCATTCATGGGACAGGGATGACTGTGATTGTGCCAAGGGAGAGCAGCTGTGCCAGCCTTTGGTTTGAGTACTCCAGCTTTTTGTGCCATGTGGTCAGGTATGGAGAACCATGTCCAGGTGCAGGGTTTCTCCTCTGGTTTTGATTCTTAATATTCTCTGCAGCTTACCTGTGGTTTTCAGGCTCCACCCCTGAACATGTATTTTCCTTCTATGTGTATCCATTGCAGCTTTGTGGAATTAGTGAAGCATTTTTAACACCCTTACTTGGGGAGGATATTTAGACATTCTAGTGATCCTCAGTTAGTCCCTTTATATCACTTGGTGTTGCCATAATTTTTCAAATTTACCTATAATTTATCAACATTTTGATTGAAGCTTTAATGATATTTATCACATATACCAGCTAGCAGATTACTTCAGAAGGAAAAGTTTCCTCCTTTTATCATTAGTCCTGAAGTGGAAAGATGCCTTCCCAAAGGATTTCCCAGTAAAAAATATGGGGTAGTAAAGCACAAAGTGCTGCAAGACCATTATGAATGGCCCAGCCACTTAACTGACAGCTCTTGATGTGGCTAAAAGGAGGTCAGAGAGCTGCATAATAAGATTGGGATACTGAAGGACATACTGAGAAATAATTATTGACTATGGAGGGAGGAAGAAGAAGGAGACCAGCTGGGATCGTGGTCAAGATGCCAGTGTGGATGGATGGGTGTTTGGTGTGAATGCACTTGAAAACCTGACCCCCGAGTATTGGTGAGGGAACTGGGACAGGCTCAGCTGGGTGAGGCAAGGCGGGGCACAGACAAGTGAGGCACAACCGGGACAGATTTTGCTTTGTTCCTCCTGCTCTGTTTGCCTTGTTCCATAGTGCATCCAGGACTGTGACTGTTTCCACACTCCTGCTCCCCAAGGGGACAGAGCTGCATTCCTGGGAGCAGGACTTGTTTTGATGGGCTTCCTGATGTCCTTAAATGGGTTGGTTTTACCCCAGTAAAGTTCTTATTTTCTGTTGCTTGCTGTTTCTTTAAGAAGAAAGCTACCTCTGTGGTTGCCATGGAAAGCCCTGCATATCCCATGAGACTGAACCACAGAATATATAGTGCAGCCACAGAAAATGTCTGGAAATAAGTTTGCTGGAGAGCTGCAGTCCTCAGGAGCTTGGCAGCCTTGTAAATGGAGATGCCTCAGCTGGGAAAGGGAATTTCTAAATTGCTAAAGTGGGCACGGGGGTTGGATGGTGCCCCTGTGAGGGGGGCAGGGGAGACCTGGGGAGCACCTCAGGGATGCTGGGGTGGCCCAGTGCAGTCACTTCTGTGGAGGGAGCTGGTGGCAGGGCAAGGACAGGACTGGAGTGGGAGCCATCGGGGCCGCTGCATCCTGGTCACCTCTGCCCCGTGGCAGCTCGGGGAGGCTGACAACAAACACGCACACAAACAGATTGCACAAGCCCTGCTGCTCCAACAGCTCACTAAAGAACTGGTTCCCACACCTTCCTCTAATCTAAAAACCACAGCTTCCCCTCATTCCAGCTGCCAAAACTTACAAGCTCCCCGACAACTTCCTTAACACAATGCCCTACTTCATACTAAAATGAAACTTGGAAGTGAAAATCAATTGGGATGAATATTGAATTAAAGATAATACATTGATTGAACTACCAATTTTCATTTATTTTTTTATTTATTTTTTAAAGGGCCCATTAAGAATGCCTCAATCAATGATAAAATTAGTGGGTCTGGAACAGAACTGAGGCCAAGTACCACTTTAAGACTTGCAAACTGTCCTCTGTCTCTGCCAATTTTTATTTTTTTTTTTTAAAGTGAATATTACTGGCTACTTTTTCCAATCCAAGAATTAAAGGAAAAGTTTGGGCATTAAAAAAAAAAACCAAACAAAAAACCCAAACAAACCCAAAAGCCAGACATTCACATCTCAGCAATCTCTTTCTGAGGACGGATTCATTAATATTCTGGTGTCCCTGTGCTCAATGACAACCAAAATGTCATTTTAATACACAAATTTGCCCAATTACATTTTGGGGACACTGAATCCTCTCTGTGGCTTGTGAGCAGGAGTTGCAGGACTCACAGGACTCAGGGATGAAACAGATTTACAGTCTTCTCCCATCCTTACAGTGCAGCTGCCATTGACCATGCTGGAGCTCAGGTTACCAAACTTTTCCACTGTATGTCTCTTTTTTAAAAATACAGTAGTTTTTGCTGAGACCTTTCAAAATCCACATTTTCTAAGGTGGTTCTAACTTAGGTCGTTCTGCTGTTCCCAGAAGGGTGGCTGGGGACATGGCACAACCTGGTCACAACATGGCACTTTGCACAGGTATCTAGCTCCTGGAAATTGCTTCAGATGTCTCATGGGCCCTAAGATGGTGACACATGTGTCCCACAGGTGACACTTTGTGAGTCTGAAGGGGACATGTTTGCCCAGAAATAATACAGCTCCCTATTTCTGCAATGCTCAATCCTCTTTGCAGAGACTGCAAAACTCCATGTGCGAAAAAGCCATACAGAGGCTGCTGCTTTAGGGGTATTGGGGAGTCACTGAAATTAACTGTAGAAACTCATAAAGTTCCTCTGACTCTGTTTATTCCTTATCTTAAGCCAGCTGCTGGACCTCTCATGCACACAGAAAGGTCATGTTGTGGTTTAGCATCTCTTCAGCCCTCGTCATCTCCTGCCTCTGTTCACTTCAAGGGCTGTAGGAAATGCTTTGGTGAAAAGCAAACTTGTCTCACTCTCCAGCCAGACTGACAGGGCTTTTCTGCTGATGCTACTGCCATGCTTCTACATCCACATCTAGCTCATCTGTGCTGTTGTTGGCATTTAACTCCCTGTAGACTCCCAAACCCTTTAATCTGCCTTGCAGCCCCCTCCTTGGCTCACAGCCTGTCATTGGACAGGGTTCGTACAACTGAAACATGAAAGACAGGTTTTAGTCTGCAGCTTGAATTACCCAGTTTCTTCTCCAGACAGAGTCCTAACTTCTTCTTCAGGGCTTTCTGCCACCCTGAGCTGTAGATATTTCCAGTTAAGCCTCAGCAGGTACAGCCTTGCTCCCAGCTCCATCCAGGACCAGGACACAAGCCTTTCCTGTACTTTCAGGTTGCTAATCCAGCTCCCTGCTGATCTGCATCAGGCTCTCTCCCAACAGTGCACTTCTTTTACATTCACCAGAAGCAGAGCTTTTGTGGGCTCAGGAGAAAGGACAACAAAGCTTCTCTTGTAATATTTGGTTCCACTGTTATGTGATGCCTCACCTCTGGCCCGAGCCCAACCTCACCAGCTGGAAGATGTGTGAGTGGGCACAGAGGGGGCAGGACAATACTTCCCCTACAAGGATCAGTTGGTGCACTGACACAGTCATTTACTACCCTCATTGTTTGGAAAGTTTATGAAAGAAGAAGTGCTATAAAGTTGGATTTTTTGCATTCAGTTTACACCTTTCAGTTTCTAAAGAGTTTCACTGACAAAATACATCTTGCTGAGCTTGGTAATATGACTACACAGATGATGCCTGAAAACCATTTTCAGAAAGTTTTAATGTTTGTTTAAGAAGAAAATTAAAGAATGCAAATCTTTTTCAAATAATATCATCAAATTCTTTACAAGCACTCTGCATAGAGAATCTGGTTTTTGTTTGAGGCCAGAGGCTTGTCACACAAAACAATTGGTAGATAGAGATACAGATACACTCAGCATGATGCACAGGTTTTCCTTTTGCAGGTACAGGCTCAGGCTGGATCATTTTGCAAATTATGTATTTTCCTTGTTTCACATTTCCAATAAATCCCCTCCCTGCCTACACCCTCTGGGTTTGAGGGAGCTCATGGCCACCACATGTAGATCAGAGATTTGCCCTGCTGAAAGCCTCTTGCTGCTGGTTAGCCTCTGACTGCAGCAGAAGCCATCACACCAACTTTGAAGGTTTCAGTAGCCCTGATAACATCTCAGTGCTCCCAGCAGTAACTTGCTGGTGGTGCTGGGCTCTCCCTCTCCCAGGCAGGACAACAGCATTACCAGAGGCACACTGCACAGTGGAATTCAGCAAAAGTCCTCCATATGTTTTAAGCAAAAGAAAACATTACTTTTGGCACAATGTTTTGCACCAGAAGCCAATTGCCACCAGAATACAGATGCAGGACTTGCCAGAACAAACCTAATTGCAATACTTGAGAGGTGTTTTGTATTTTTCTACCTAACTGTGTCCAGGTGTCTTGAATTGTTTGAGGGAAATTCATGGTGTTGAGAAACACAAAAGGGCAAACCATTTAGCTAATCATGGCAGCAATATATTTTGCTGATCTTGAACCTCTGAATTAATTATTTTTTGCTTTGTTGGTTCTACTATAAGTAGCATAAATCTAAATTAACAATATTACATGTAACAGCTACTTCTGAGATGATTACTGTTGGAATTTATGGATTCACTAATATATGCATTAATGGATTATTTTTGAGTAAGCACTAATAAGTAAAAGAAAAATAAGGGAAAATAAGGTAAAGATTATATAAAAAATTTCCAAATATTTAAAAATAAAGGCTTTCAATCAGACCCAATTATTTTTGGGAATTTTGATCCTTAAAGCGTTTACATTTTTTTATCTCTTCATTTTGGTTCAGCATATTTCTATGAGTTCCTGAAAATATGTGAGTGAAATGGAAGTTTTCTCTCACCAGTTGTAACTTTTATTACAAATAGGATAACTGTGCAATGTTATATACTGCAAATAAGATATATTCCTCCAAAGTCATACTTCTGTAGTAGTTTCTTCCTTTTCAACATTGAAATAAACACAGCCTTTTTCCATTGTCAAATATTTTGTGATTTGCCAGCACAGACAGAGCTCAACCTAAGAACAGAAAAGTACTTTTCCTACCAGCAATGCCTGAAGAATAAAGAAAAGAAAATGCTGTAGGATGGGCAGAAAGGAATAGCCACTGGAAATGTGGAAGGTAGCTGCTTTCTTTATTTGTGTGTGCACAGAGGCTGTGCACATGCAAGCACTTTTCACAAAGCCTGTTAAATCATGTGAAAAACTCATTGAGCTCAATAGCTCATCTCAGTGTCATTTGCTAACAAAAATGCATGTATATAGGATGGCCTCTTTGGTATTGGGGAGTCCTTCAAAGACAGTTCCTAAGTCTATTAAATACTCATTGTGATTTTTAAATGGATGATTCTCTTTATTTACCTGTGAAATGCTGTTTGCGGGTGGGGCTGATATGCAAGGCGGCCTCACACATGGACATGGGCTTTATCTCAGAAATAGTCCAGCTCTCCAACAAGCAAAACAGGAAAAACTCAAGCAGGTCGAGCATTAAGACCCTTAATATAGTGGTCTGGAAAAGAAAAATATTTTTAAGGGCAGTGAGGGACTCCTGTTTCCTCACCTGTTTGTGTGGGTTTCGCTGGATGCTGTGGGCAGAGAGATTGGTCAAAAATAAAGCCATGGGCTTCAGCAGAGAGATGGGTAATTGCCAGTGGAATCTCAGATTATCTTGTTTTATCTTGTGTCACCAAATAGGCTGTGTTACCACAGGGAAGCAAGAAGGAGGAAAATTAGAGATGAAAACAGTTAAAAAGTTTGTTTGGGCAAAGATAAATCTGCTGGCTGACATCACCTGCTGCTGGGGCACAGTGAGTTGGATGCCAGGGAGGGGGATTTCACCCCATACAGGGACAGGGAGGTGGCACACTGCCAGCTGATACCACCCTGGGTTTCATACCCGAATTTTCAGGGTGGGAAATCCAAGTTGCTGAGGGACCGTAGCAACCTGGCACGTTGCTGCAAGACAGACCCCAGGCAAAGTGAGCTAATGTTGTGGTGAGAACTATTTCCTGTTATTTTGGCATGGGTTCAGTTTATCTTTCTAAAGCATTCACTGGAAAAAAAGTAATTTCACCTTCTTCAAACCACAGATAGAGAGACAGGAGAGCACAGAGACTGCAGCCCCACTCTGGGCACTGTGTGTTAACAGCCAGCAGTGCTCACTTCCACTGAGACCAGGGGTAGGACAACAAGTCTGAGAACCACTTTTCCAAGGAATTAGCTGAGCACTCGCCATGAAGTTCATGTTGACTCTGTGTTTTCATGCTGGGATTCAGCTTGACTTTGGAATGACAGAGGTCTGTCATCAAGTTAAGCAGTGGAAGGCAATGATGATTTTTCCAGCCTGAAACCTGACAGGGTGAGGTCAACCTGCCCACAGGTTTTGAAAAAAAATTGAGAGTGAGTTTTTATGGCATAAACATTTTGTATTGTGATGTTGCAGTGATCTTTATTTGATACTGATTGTTCTAAAGCTGGGTATATGGTATGGCCAAAACTTGTTTTCAGTGATTTTATTGTCATTTGTTGTTTTTCCTCGTAATTCACAGAGATTTTGGATTTTCCTGCAATCTAAATCAAATCTGTGGCCTAAGTAAAAGAATTACTTTCAGCTTGGTAGCTCTTAGCATAGAAGCTCTCCATGACTTGGAAAATAGATTTTCAAACTGCCTAGTTCAGGATCATGTTTGGTAGAAGCTTTGTTAGGAGGATCTAAGCCTGTGATAATAATTTCTATGGCAAGATGAAAGGTTTTCAATTGCAAGTCTGACTCTGCTATATTTCTGTCATTAAGTCACTCAAAAAGGCAAGCAAAATATTGCTTCTTATTTTTCTTAAGTACAGTTGGTGCATTTATCATAACATTTTGCCTTTTTCTCTTGTTTGATTTCATTCCACAACTCTCTTGGTTGTGTGGGTTTCTGCATTTCTGTGGGCTGTCCTTTGACTAGTATTGTCACAAAAACTGCAGCTCATTCCTCCTTCGAGAACGTGAAGTGATTGTTTTTGGATTTGGGTTTGTTTGGGGATTTTTCCTGTTTTTTTTTTTTTTTTAACTTCTTCTTCAAACAATAATTTCCTTTCCATTTTTACAAGAAAACTCCCTAGGAGAAGTTGAATACAAACCTACTTGCCTCCCGTGTTTCCCTGAAGAGGCTAAAATATGGTGGTATTGCAGCAGATGATACCATGGCAACATCAAGGATGATGTTAGGACCTAGGCAGACTGACAGAGACCCCATCATTCTCAATCTGGATTAGTCTTTGGGCTCTTTGCTTCCAAGGAGCATCACAAGGGGTGGCCATTGAGTTACTAAGGCTGGTGATGGGACCCCACTGGTGTAAAGTCACAGACAATGGTCCAGACCAATGTGTTCCCCTAGAGTGGTGTGTCAGCCACCTTGCAGATCCACACTGTGCCTCCAGAAGGCTACTGTGATGTCTCCTTACCAGCTGTGCAGACAACGAGAAGCACAGAAGGAAGGTTATCATAGAAAACCAAAGCAGAAATATCCATGGAAACATGAGATCTTAGTGAGTGTCAGGAGGTGAGAGAAAGCCACCCTGGTGAGACATGCCCACATTTTTGAGACTGGCAGATGTTCCTCAGGACACATCTTCATGTTTTGTCCTGTATTTGACAAATCCATGAGGCTACCAAGTTTTCTCTGTCACCTACTCAGAGTAGGGCAGATTGTTTTGCTTGGTTTTTTTTTTTCCCCTTTTATGCTTTTTCATCAATTATTTGAGAATATTCTGAGAAGGGCTAATGTTCATAGTGCTGTTAACACTTAGCATCCATGGTGTGAAGGCAAGCAGGCTGGATAGTAATTGTCTTATCAAAACCAATCTGCAATAATTCTCTGTGTGTGTGCAATTTGGATGTTCAGATCCAGATCCTCTCTTTCACCACTTTAGCAATACCCAAGTAAAACTATGCAACACTGTCTTGAAGAGAGGGCCAGGCCCGTGGTGATCAAGTCACTGGAGGTGAGAGAACAGGAAGTGCTGGTCTCTGGAGTGACCATCTGTAACCCTCCTTCCCACTTCCTTGACTCCAGAAAACATGGTGCAATTGGTATGAGACTTAGGGGCCTGTCGTCTGGATGGCTCTGGGAGCCATAGCAATGCTAAACAAGAACAAACTCAAAATGCCAACAGAACAGAGATATCTCTGTATTACCCTCCCTAGAAATGTTTTTGAAGTGCAGATTTCCTCTGCACAGAAGACTGGAAAACCAGATACGATCCCACTGGACAACACAGTCTTTTGGATAAGCCTGGATATTACGACTAGCCTCGTTAATTTATGAGGCTAGTTAATGAATTAATTCATTTAATATGAATTAATCTCACATGTGCCAAAAAAGACAGAACAGTATTGCTGGTTCTTTCAGTTTATTACATCTTATCAGCAATACCAATATAAACACAAGCAAGATACAGGACAGCACCTACTCTATAGCAGGAAAGCAGAAGTAAGAAGAATGTCTCCTTCTTCTTCCCATGCATTTTGTACCATCTTTCACGTAACCTATTGTTTATACTTTCAATCCAGTATCTGTTGGCCAGGTATATCCATGTCAATGGACCTGCAGTGGAACTGTAACCAATAATCCTACAGCAGAACATGGATCATGGGAAGAAGAAGGAAAGAGGGAATTTTTAACTGTGTCATTCCTCCATCTTGGCTCTTATCTCTTATTAACTCACTACAATAACAGTTTTTAAAACCCTTCATCTTTTCACCCTGTGACATTTTGCATATCATTTTTATCACCTAATTTAAACTGCAGTAGATCCTAAAGTCTCCTTGAGAGTTGGTAGCCTCCTCCATGGACGCAAATCAAAATAAGGGCTTTCCAGGGGGGGCCACCTTCATTCTTCAGGTTTCATATCAGGTCTTAAAACAGGTGTCCCAATAGGCTTCATAACATATTCCACAATAGGCTTTACAACAGGTTCAGCAGTAGGTTTTGCAGCAGGTTCTACTGTAGGTTCTACCTCAGGGAGAGGAAAATCCTGTACGTTTTGATCTCTAACAGGTTTCACCAGAAGGAGAAGAATTTTCTCTACATTCTGGTCTCCAACACCTGGATAACTTCAGAGATGAAGATCACCCTTGTCCCTCAGGTGCAGGTAGAGATCAGTGAGAGCTACAGGCAGTGGAGTGGCTGCAGGATTGAGCCCTGTGGGACAGACCCTGGTCCTAAAGAGATGATGGGGGGCATGTGAGGGAACAGTATCAGATTGGGCTGGGAATAAACAAGTTGGGTCCTGCAATCACAGATACAGTTCTTAATGGCTGGGCTCTGGTGACTCGAAAAGACTTTTTGAAAACAAGTAATTACTTCATGATTGGAAATGATGCACCTAAATCCCTCTTCTGCCTTGAGGCTTATTGATATTTATTTCTTGATGCTGGTTTGAGTGTTAACAAAATCTCTCTCTTGTGTCCAATAAGGGCTGAGCTTGCTTTTCAGCCTTCTCTTCAGCTGAGTGTCTCCTCTGTAACATGGATAATGATGCAGTCACTTTGGGATGTCCTGCCATCTCCCAGGCTTAGTTGAGAGTGGCCTGTGGGCTCAGAGGATGCACACAGAGGCACAAGCAGAGAGTGAGTCCAATAAAAGTTGTGTCTTCTGAAAATCCAGTGGTAGTTGTTAAACAGAACTGCTTGATACCAGCAATGCCAAAGCCCCCTGGCTCTGCCAGTTTGCTCAGGGAAATACAACAAAACTGAGTGTTAATGGGGAAACTAATGGATAAAACCAGCCTGAACGTGTGGACGGAGGGAGGGATAATGTAGGGCAGAGAAGGGCATGTTGTGGAGCGGGGCTGAGATCTTGGACTGTCACCATCTCCACGGCACAACTTGCTCTTTCCTTGAGGTCCTTTGGGTCCCAAAGCCAACAAAGAGGGGCATGAGAAGCTGGTGGCATATAAATATTATGAAAGAAGGGTATGAGTCCACACTAGGCAGAGAGAAGGAAGATGCACCAGGAGGAAGAACAGAGTTTAAGGCAGGGAGGCAGGAGGACAAAGCTGTGAGACCTGGCAAGGGTTTGTGCATCAAACTGCCTTGTTTTCTTCACTGTTGGTGTGACAAAAATGTGCACAACACAAAAATGACACCGCCTGGGGTAATGTCTTCATCTGTACTTCACACTTCAAAAAACACTTCCTTTTGGACTTGGGAGGGGATTGGAGAAGCCTGGGAGATATTATTTTCTCTACAGCTGGAATCACAGTTGCTACTTACAGGAAAAGTAGTGACCAAGTGCTCCTTTGGCCCAGTGGTTTGAAAAGTACAGGAGTGCACCTTACAGTGAGGGAAATAACTTGCCAGAGCCATGGACAAGACAGTGTCTGGGGCAACTTTTCAGCAGTGGCACTAAGAGAAAACATGCATGACAACCAAAATGACATCCTTAGTCATTGTGTGACCCAGAAAGATTGAAAATAAAGACAGAGAGAAATGAAATGGAGACAAAAAATAGCAGTGATTTTGGAGATACTCATTAGTGGTGACTTTTGATAGTTTTGAGCTGCAGACAGGACTGTGCTTACCCGAGTGGAAGCAGAGGCTGCTTTGGGAGGCACACGCAGTTACTCTCAGACCCATTTTCCAGTTCATGGTTCTGTTTTTCCATAGTGCTCAGAGGCCCAGGTCACTGCTTTGGGACCAGGTCTGCTGTCTGAAGGACACTGAACCAGACAGGGATTTCTTTGCATGGGTCAAGTGGCATCTGAGTAATCTGTTCCAGTTCACAGGCTGCTGCTTCTTGCTGGGTGTCTCTTCGAGCATCTTGGTTGTGCAGTCTGCAAATGGCTCCTAACAGATCCTCTGGCCATGGGCTGCATTTCCTCCCCTGCTCAAGGTTATTTCTGGGCCCTAACTTGCTTCACCACCTACCAGCCAGCCGGATCAGCCACTGAATCTTTAATGCTGCAGTGATATCAAAGGACCAGACCTGAGTGGCAGGATCTGGCCCTGTGAGAACAATAGAACCTGCTCCATTTTCTTTCCCTCAAGTCAGCTGTGTTGGCATCTTCAAACCCAACTCTCATGGCCATCTTTATGGTGATTTTACACATCACAGACTGCTTAGTCTTGTGCCTTGGGGAACATTGATTTCATAATTGATCATTGTGGTAATAAAGCAAAGCAGAGCAGCCCCCTCAGTCCCCGCTCTTCGACTTTATTTGTGGCTGGGATTTCAGCAGGGAGCAAGAAAATTTGTGGGAGAGCTGTGGTGTGTGCAAAGAGGCTGGGGAAAGCTCTCTGCCTGAAATACAGACACAGGGATTGCTTCTGTGCAGTTGCTGATCACACATTATTCTGACCAGGAGCAGTCAGACATTTCAGACAAGCAGAAATTTCTCCACTTGCATGTGCTGGGGCGAGATTTTTGTCAAGAGAAGGGTCAAGTTCCTGCCACACTTCAAATAAATTGTGGGCATGGGAGACCATAGAAGTAACCACGAGGACTAGAAAAAGCATTTCAAGCTCTTTTATCCCAGGGCAGTAGAGGCTTGAGGGACAGTATTTCATAAGTTGTGCCAATATCTTGAGGAGACATCTTATTTTTGTCAGAAGCCAGCCAGTCTGCACAGCACAACCATACCAGAGCCATACCTCTGCTCTGTCTGCTGGACCCAAGCCCTGGCACATTCCAAAGCCAAATGCCACATCTGGCTGTCTCCTCTCCCTCTCTGCCGCCTCCAAAATGGAAATGCCAGTCTTTCTTAAAAATAATTCTCTCATCCCCAGAATGCAGATACAAAGTGACAGCAGTGATATAGATTGAGACAAACTGAGTCATTTACCGAGTCCCCTTATTGGAAATCTTTAATAGGAAGCAGCTGTTTCACGGGTAACATGGATGACCATGAGCACGAGGCGGCTGGTGGGTGTGGGGTGTGGAGACCCTGGCCCCTGGCCCTGCCAGCAAAGGCTGCAAGCAAACTGCCAGGCACGTCAGCACTCTGTCAAAACCAGAAAAATCCTGAGTTAGTCACAGCAGGAAGACAGACAGCAGCAACATCAGAGCACACTGGTGCATCCAAGTGGTTGGTGACTGTTACAGACTTGAAAGTCTTCCAGAGCAAAAAGCTGTATGCAGCAATAGTGCAAGCCCAGGACAAGGAAAGCAGATGTTCATGTCTCCTCCTCAATCCTTGTTCCCATATGTTGACTAAGTAGGTTTGTAAAACAGAACATGCTGTAAATCAGAGCTGGGCAGGGATCACCAGTTGGGTTAAATGTGGCTTTTAGGGTGCAAAAGTGAGCCACTGTAATTTACACATAAGGAAACTACTGCTTTAAGCTTCCTCTGATGACTGCTCTGGCATCTAAGTGGAACACTGAAGCAGGCCTTACTTTTTCAGAATTATATTTTTATGTAATCCACATTTTCTTGCATTCCCTGTGCACAGGGATCCCATTACCTGTGCCCAGGTCAGAGTCATCTGAGCAAGAAGGTTCTCATCTGAAACTTCTTGAACCTGCCTGTCTTGTCCCTTGGGTTCTGCATTTCCATTGCTTCCAGGGGTATTTTTCACAGGATCAAATGCTCTCTTTTTGATCATTCAGCACCAAATAGGGCATGATGCTGTGATTTTTGGGCCAGATTAAAACCAGCATTTGACTATGGATGTACTCTTAGGATTTGTGCATTTGTCTCTCTCAAAACTGACAGTTTACATTGCACAATATGGTTTGCAGACAACTGAGTTCTGATTGCCTAGGGATTTTGGAACAACAGGAAATATTCCTGAGGAACCTGAAGTGTCTGTTAAAAAAGCTTTTTTAGTCATAGGTTGAGTGTTCAGGAAGCTGCTTCCTCTTGCACATATTACATCAGGTCTGTAGGTTCCTGTCGAGCTGTATCTCTCTGCATCTTGGCCCTTCTCCAAACAGCCCCAGCTCCATCCCTGCAGCTCCAGGAGGAAAATCCCACCCATGAAAATGGGCAGGGAGAAGCCCCATGAGGCTGCTCCTGACTTCACATAAAGATCTTGCACAGCCTGGAGTCCTGTTCTCACAGCAGATCTGCCCAGATATGATGCTGGAAACCAAAGTCTGGTCTTGCAAATCATGGACTTGAAAGGACTTCTTCCTTCTAATATATTGACTCAATCACTTTATTAAGATTTATAATCCTGTAATGAATGTATAATTAGCAGTTGAAAGACAACTTCATAAAATCAATATACTCTAATGTACTTCATGCAGTATACAGCCTTTTAGCTATATATTGATTTTCTTTCTTATGAATGTTTTATCCCTTGTATTTCCCTTTTGCACAGTTTAATTAAGAAATTAGAAAGTTTAAAAATTAAAATTTGCTATGGAAGGAAAACATTTTATTTGAGATAAAACTGGCCTTGCAATCTTCCAGTATACCTTTATTTTCTATAGCCCAACTGCAAAAAAAAAAAAAAACAAAAAAACACCTCCTTTTTTAATAAAAAAGGTAATAGTTAATTTATACATGTAAAATTTAAAAAAAAATAAGACTAAATAAAGCCTGAATGAAAACATAAGAATGAATGATTTTAGGCAAAACAACTTCTTTTTAAAGTAATATATTTTCATAATCAGCTGAGTAATATTAACTTTTAAATAAATACTTCAAAGTGACTGGGATTAGGGAACACATCAAAACAAAATAATTTTTACCTGTGTTTTAATGAAACTTTTTGAAATCTTGTTTTTTACTTTCATTTCAAAATAGGAACTTGCTGCTGAGTCTCATTAAATGGAATATCTATTTCTATGCCCAATTTAGTTTTAAAAAGTCTTCCTTTTACTTACAACAGGCCAATAGAAATTGTTATTAATGATAGACATTTTATTACACTTAATACAGATTAACATAAATTTTCATTACATATACACATCAGTGGTATTTTAAATGATGAATAATTTACAATCTTAACATCACTCAAATTACAGCTATTGATGGAGAAAACAAGAAACCTTTTTCCTTCAACTGGTTGCAAGCAATATCAGAGACACTGAGACACTGTCCACACTTGGAACTTACTGAGAGACAACAAAAGTGGGCTATTATTCTTTGAACAAGCCATTTTTTAAGGTTTTGGGAGTTTTTGTTTGGTTGGGTTTTTTTTCAATTTTTAAAGCCTGTTCAGAGCTGAGGCATCTGCCCACACACCGGTGTCTAATTTGCTCACCACCAACATAAGTATAAGGATCAAACGTTTTGGCCTGCCAGACAAGAGGATTTTGGTGTTCTGGTGTTTTGTGCTGCCAGGCCTGAAGCCTGGGGGCGAATTCACAGGCTGGGCAGGGCTCCTGCAGAGGTGAGAGATGCTCCTCGTCCAGGACACAAAGCAGCTGCATGTGAGGAATGGGTGTCCAAACCAGGTGTAGGAATTGCTATATCCTGGGTAGTGTCTGCAGCTGTTAACCACCTAAAGGATGGGTAAATTGAGGCTGTTTTGAGCTCAGCACCCTTCTCAGTTTTGGTGCTGGTATTCCAGTTTTTCCTCTGGAAAACAAGGGAGTTGGTGAACATGAGCTCTTAATTGGTAGAAGAGTTGCCCGAGAGCTGGAGACCACATCAGCTGCAGACCTGCTATGAGCCTGAGCAGAGGTGTCTAATGCACCATGATTTGTGAAAGAATAAAACATGCTTTTTTTTCTCCAGCCTGGGCATATGGGTGGAAATTCAGGTCTCCTCGTGATGGGATCCTTCTCTCACTCCCCAAAGTATTGCTGAAATATCAACCCCATCCCCTTCAGGAATCTATCTAAATACTGACCCAAGTCCCAGAGTCTGGGGGCTGCTATTTTAAACCTGACCATGCACCTGTGACACACTGAAGGGAAAAAAAAATCCATTTCTAATAATGAATCTTATTATTTTCCTAAACTCTGAGGAAATCTGCAGCACAGCTGGTGGTCCTGGAGGAGAAGGAAGGAATACCACTTAATGAGAATGTGGTGGGTTAATTAGTCTGTTGTATGATGTGGTTAGTCAATAGGAAAGAAACACTGGGAAATTTTGAATGACATAATCATGATTGACCTTAAGGCAGTGCTGGCCTAATAAGGATTTAAATGTGCCTGAGCAAGAGGGGATGTTTGAGCAGAAGAGGATTAAGAGGAACTGTGCTGATGTGTCCCTGCACAGTGTGAAGCTGAAGAAATGCAAAAAGGAATGTATTGCTGAGATTTTAGTAGCATTCCCAGCACGTATGTGATGTCTTCTTGGTATCCTGACCCACAGTTTGTGGGTGCACTCGGAGGAGCAGCACATATTGCAAGATCTAGGAGGGAATATGGGAAGGGAAAAAGGAAAAAGGGATCTGAGCTTTAGGTTTCCATTTCTGTTTGACCTTCTCAGATGTCCCAAAAGGGTTTTGTCTTCCTGTCTCTGGCTCAGCACCCCAGTCACATGCACCCAGCCTGCTTCCTCTAGTGACCCTTTCTAAACACATGCTCTTGCAACCTGTGTTTCTGCTTTTAGCACTATGAAAGATATTGCACTACCTACTCTGAGTTCTAAATGTTTTTTCTTTAATTTTAAAAGAATTTTCTAACATGAAGTTTAAGATATATGGTTATTCCTTTCACAGCCAATTTGCTGCATCCTACTGTGCCATGCAGCCCTTCTCATGCCCAGGTCTCTGAAGAAGAAGGTTGCCACTAGCAGCATGTGCCTCCTGCCAATGCAGGATTTGTGTCTCTGCTGTAGCAGGCAGCTCAGTGCATCCCTTCTTTGGGTCTTTTCCTCTCATAACTCCCATCTCCTCTGACTCAGCTGATTGCTGGATGCCTTGAAGTGCTTTTCTGGCCTTGGCCTTGGTTCGGCAAGGGCTCCAGCTCCCTGTCATTATTCTTCTATTGCTACTGGTTTCATTTCATCTGCTGTCCCAAGCCTGTTGCTGTTTCATGTAAGCCTGCCAGATTTGCCTGCATGATTGTTCTTTTGTCCAGATGCATGTTTAGCTCAGGCTATTTAGTGCTGATCTGGTTTTTCTATTGCTTTGTGTGTACCCAGGGGAAGAGGGTTTGTATTAAAATTCTCCTGGAGTGCTGAGTCACTTGAACTCTGCTACTGTGTCATGTGCTTGTCTGAGTGCAGGACCTTGTTATGTCATATCTTGCAAAATGTGTTTTCTGTTTCCCCACTGGAGTTTTGCCTAAATGGCTTCCAAATTATCCACCTACTAAAAGCTGGGACAGATCTCTCTCTCATGATGCAATTCCCCTCTTAAATTTGTTTTGATCTTTTCCAAGAACCTGGCTGGAGTCTGAGAGGTGGGATACTCTTTGCATGCTTTGCTCTTTCTGTGTATTGCTGGGCATTCAGGAGGATTTCCTGCCTGTGATTTGGCCAGCCATGTAATTCCCAAATGCCAACTGTTTGTATATTTATCCCATCAGATTATAGCCACGTTAAAATGTGCTCAGAGACGTTCCTCTAACCCAGCAAACTCTTGATTGCACTCTGAAAAACGTGTAAATGCTGCTGGTAGGACTTCCATTAGTGATTCAACATTCACCAGACCTTTCCTGTGGCTTGCTGAGGCTAACTGTGAGCCCAGAGAAATTCATAATCCACAGCACTTCCCCTAAAGACGTGTCTTGATGCAATCATCAGCAGACAGTTTTGCCTTGAACAGCCCAAGTGCTCTGGCTTCACTCACTGGTAATCAGCAGTGACACATTTTTTTTTGTTGTGATTCTGTTCAGTGGTTTTGGGTTGGTGCAGATACCCAAAAGTCTGCCAGGCTTTCAGTGTTGCTAGAGGCACTCTGTGCTAGTTTCCAGAGATGTAACAATCCATTTTCTTTGCAGCCTTGTAACTTCCTTCCTTAGTGGCTACACGGTGCATTTCTCATGGCTCATTGGCTGAGGAGAAGCTTATTTATAGCCTCAGTTCCTTGTCTTGGGCCCCTGTCCATTAGAGAGCTGACCTGCCATGGCTGCTGTCTCACCCTGAGGACATTGACTGGCTCTGCTTTACCAGATCAGGGTCTGCATTGTCCTGCCTAGTGCTCGGTTCTATAAATCCCTGGAAATGCTTTCTGTAAGAGTTTCTCACTGAGGGTTTGTGTTCATCTGATGGTTTTAGCATGGCTTTTTGTGCCTCAGCGACACATAATTCCATTTTCACAGCCTTGTGCTGATGTTTATCGTTGCTGGGATGAGCTCTGCAGTTGCCTGTGCTGCTTGCATGGAAATGAATCAGTTGTTGATCCTGCAGCCCCGTGGTGGGCGGGCTGGGAGCGTGGCTGGCAGCCTGCTTCCCAGGGAGCATGAGCCTGCATCAGGCAATCCAAGTGACCCAGGCTGTGCTGTATTTCTCAAGCAGCTTTAACTGTAACCTATCACTGCTGATCCCATGACTTCTAGTGTCTGGTCCTCTCCCTTCAGCAGATCAGCAGCACTAAAAATATTACAAGAACTGCCCCAGATTAAGATTAATTTCTCCAAACTTCTGTTTCCTTAGGATGATTTCATCTCCAGAGTTAAAGACTTAAAGGTTACTTAGACATTACTTACAGGAGTCTACAGTAGCATGGGATGTCTAAGGTAACCTTATAGTCAATGAAGGTGCAGTCCAGAGACCTAAATGAGGAACTCAACTGGCCAATTTTCATTGCCCACTTTTAGACAGAATGGCTGAGAAGATCCCTTTGCTGATTACATTGCCTGCAGTGACAAAGGAGGGGATTACTGCTGTTTAAAACAAGTTCAGTGCTGTTTGAGACCCCCTGTGATACCTGGCACACCTGCAGTGGATTGGCCAGCATGGAATCAGAGGATCATTAAGGCTGGAAAGGACCTCCAAGATCATCAGGTCCATCCTTTGGACTGAATACCACCATGCCCACTAAACTGTATCATATCAGTGTATCATAGAAAGCACCAACCAGAGACCAGAGAGTCAAAGAATCATAACAATTTATGTTGGGAAACCTCGAGGCTACTAAAAGGCAGATACTTCAAAGAACCTAAAATAACACTGGACATATCAGCCTCCACAGCCTCTTCATCCATCCACCTCACATGCAGGCACATAAGACTGGCTATCCCACTGTCAGGAAAGTGTCTGGTGCTACTTGAGATGCCCTTGGATGGCTGCTTGCCCTGCAGTTGATGTTCCTGGGTGTCTCATGGGGCACCCAGTTCGGGCAGTAGCATCTGTCCCATCATGTTTGCAAACTGCCAGAGCATTGTTTCAGCTGATTAATCCTCCACCTATCTCAACAAACACTGTTGCTTCTTCCCTTTTTTCCCAGTGAGACAGTGAAGGAGTTTTCCACAATCTTCTCACCAGTATTCAACAGCCAGCTCTGATCACAGAGTCATCACCAGCTTCTGCTTTCTTCAGGCTTGTGCTTCCTCATAATGCCTTCATGTTTTCTCTCTAGAGGTCACAGTTCTCCCAGTATTTTCCTGTTTATTTCTCATTTTCTCCCCACTCAAAATGAAATGGCCAACAAAACCTCACCTTTTTGTGCTGTGTTGAACTAATAACATTTAGGCTTCTGTAGCTCTGAGGTTTCCATAGCTGATTTATAGCTCTTAGTAGCAGAACTATCTAAGGGTGCAATTCATTCTCTGCCACGTGTCCTTGGAGATTGTTAGGGATACCCACTTCAGACTTCTTTCTATCTTTAATTCACCTTTCAAGATTCAAGTGCACTGATGAAGGGGTAAAGTAGAAACATTTTTTTAATGCTAAAGAAGAGAGGATGCTGGCAAATATCCTGATAGCCATATTCATGAGGTTTATTTCTTACTGTTGATATTGTGGCTCCAGATAGCACGAAAGTAAATATTTCCTATTTACAGCAGGTAGAAAGCATAAGAATAAATGTGTTTATATAATGGTTAAACTCTCAAGTATTTTATTTGATTTGCAGTTGTGTCAATTAGAGCACCTAATTGCTCCAGCCATTACCTTCAGTCTCTGACCTACATTTATGACAGGAACTTCATAAAAACCTACCAAAGACAGGAATGGTTTTAGACAGCTTTTCTTGATTTTTTATCTGATGAATAAGAGACTCTTTCTGAATTAGAAACAAGTGTCACCTAAGCCCAGATTTCCAGTAGGTGTAAATGTGACTCAAAAAAGGGGGCTGAAAGACTTCAGGTAAAAGCAGCAACCCCTCCCCCCCACGCCCCCAACCCACTCATGTATGTTAATTTAAGAAAAGCAAACATTTGTAAAAGAAACTTGTCCAGCTAGAAATGTTGAGAACATGTGTTTTCCTTGTTGCAGCACAGCCAAAAGAGACAAAGTTCCCTTTACACAGTATCACATTTTGCCAAATTAACAGTAACAGTACTATTAATATTTAATATTTATATGACACTGTCATCAGGAGGCCAGTTGGGTCTGATCCCTGCTGTGTGAGATGTGCAGACACCAGAAAATGATCTAGATTATTTTTATTTATGTTGAGGAACTATAATAATGTGCTGCAATCCTGCGGAGCCTGCCAAGATGCAAGCCCCATCTCCAGAAGGCTTAGGTGCACTTTTAGGACAATTTGCTTTTATAGCTGAGAGTTTCAAGTTCTTCCTTCATAGTTTTTTGACATATCATTAAAAGATGAGTTTAAATGTTGAATCAAACAATTATAGGATCTGGTTCTGGTAACACCTGACTAGTGGAAGAATGCATTTCCCATGGCTGAGGTACAACTGCAGAGGGAAAAGTGGATGTATTTTTGTCTTGACCTGGAAAATTCGAACATCACAGAGTTTTACCTTGTGCATGGGTGTAAAAACAGATGTGTTCAAACAACCAGTGAATTTTCCTAAGGATTTGCTAGACACATGAAATGAGGTTTTCTGGGTGTTGTCCTAACCCTATGACTGTCCCATGTCCTTCAGTTTAGGCATTGCACGGAATGAGATGTTTGCTAGTCTGTAAACTGGGACCTTCAGCACAACCACCAAATAAATAAAGATCACAGTTTTCCTTCTACTACTACTATCAGTCTGCTATTGGACATCTCTCGGGTCATTGTAATATGCTTAAATTTAAATATCTTATCTTTCAATACACATAGGTTTGATTTGAGATTCATCTCTGGCCAGCTGGGATGGTTGAGTCCCCAGCTCCGTGTCCTAGCAGATTATCTAAATTGCTTCTTCAGATTGAAGTGACTCCAGAGTGGGAGCTATTTTGGTAGAGCCTGTACCACTGCCATCACAGAGGCATCCAGGATGGCTCACAGCTGCCATGGGAGCTGCACCCAGGCTGTAATTCTCTCTGTGGTCCTGCCTTTAGTGGCTTGGAAAAGTCTTTGCTTTTATCCGCCACTGTGAGAAAGAGGCTTGAAGGTTTCTATGGCACACGTGGTTTTCTGAGACAACAGTGTAGAAATGATGGGTTTGAAGTCAGGAATAGGCAAGCTTTTAGCTTCAAGCTTTGTGCTTTTGACTCTGGATTGTGCCAACTCTCCAGGTTTGGTTTGCACCGTTTGTTTCTGAGTGCATGAGCCAGATCAGACAAATGTTGTGCTGCAGGCAGCCAAGCACCAGTGCACTCCAGCAACTGAGAGTTCTGTCCTGGGGACAAGATTAGAGCTGTCCTGAAGTAAAACCCCATGAGTCACATGGTGTAGCTGCTGTCCTTAGCACAAATGGCTTTGTGATGGTTGCAATTTGCAGCAGGATAATCTGGTGCTCCTGCTGCACCACATCACTTGTGGATGCAGATGGAGCCTGAATCAGTGTGTGTCTGTGAGGAGCAAAAACACACACAAGCTCACTGCCTCTGTGTGACAGCCTGTCTCCCAGAACATCAATGATTCCCTGGGTATTCAGGAGCCTAGGGATTCTTTGGTGAATAAACTGCAGTAGGAAGATGTGTTTGAAATTTCCATCATCTAGGATCCTTAGCAAACTCTCCTGTGACAACTGCACTGAAGAAAAGTAGGTAGATGTATGTGGAAAGTGTTTCTTGAAGCTATATGCAATGACAGCTCACTGCCTTTATGCCATTCCTTGATGAGTTATTTTACTTGCATTACTTCTAGAATGCTTGCTACAGAACAAATTCAGGCAAAATAAATAATATAAATTGTATAATATCACACAGAGATTTTCCAAACATTATTTTTCTCAGCCAGCTGAAGGGATATTCTCAGCTCTGGAGATGAGAATAGAAATTTTATTCTGATCTAAACATGCCTATCATTCAGAGCCTGGGAAGCTAAAGCTTTGAACATCCAAAGGCTCATCTGTTCCTGTTCTTACCTGACTTTATACATGTCCCCATGTTGTAATGTATAGGCATAAGAGCAAAATTCACAGTCAAATTAAATGGTTGGCCTAAATTCTTCTCCCTCTGCCCAGCTTTTTGGTAGGAAAGGAGGGCTGCATTCCATAAAGCTTGTGAAGAAATACAATGCTGTGCCTCCAGAGTGGACTTGCACATAAAACAGGAAGCCTTGCTCAACAGAGTATGCTGGGTTTTTTTCTGTGTTTTGATTTTTGTTGGTTTGTTGGGTTTTTTTTAGACAGAAATGTAGCAGTGGTTAGGACTTTTTTATGCATTTCACTTGAATTTTACTTCCGCTACCAATCCTATGACTTTAATAATCATGGACAAATTCCAGTCTAGCACAGCTTCTGGTAACTTTCAATTTTCAGCTGTAAATCCGTAACATAGAAATCAGATCAATATTTTTCACAAGTGCCAATTTTAATAGATCTTTGTTTCATTACAGTGAGATGTATTTTGGTTCCTATGCACCCTTTTCCTTCCCTTCTATCCATCCTTTTACTTCACCAAATCAGAGACAAATCACAACTGTCCAAGTATAAGGAGATGTAGAGAGAAGACAAAACATTGTTTGTATAATCCTAGAAATGAACCTAAAACTTTGAAAAACATAAATATCATCAAACATGCTCAGATTTGAGTAAGCTTTGTTTGTTAAGTGTTTTGCCCAAAATTGGCATTTCAGTGGGCTTAAAACTGTTCCAAAAGTCAGGATGAGCTTGTCATTCTTGAAGATGAGAAGTAGAAAAGAGATGCATAAAGATAGAGCAGTTGATTAAAAAGCCACCTGTCTCCTGTCTTTCAATAGTTCATCTGGCAGGGACTCATTCAAAATGCAAAAAAGAAGGCTTCAGTTTCCTCATCTGCCAGATGAGCCCACCTTAATTTCCCGGGAACAGCCCCCAAGTACCAGACTGTTTGGTATCCTCCCAGTGCAGGATGGAGAGAGAGAAAATGTTTTTTCAATACCTCTAATAGAGTATGTTCTACTTTATTCACAATATTGAAATATTCATGAGAGTGATGTCCTGTCTCTCCATGGCAGGGCCTAAACATCATGATATAGAGTTGTTCTCTCTGGCCTAATGAATATTTCAATACTCTATATAGAGTAGAACAACATCTACAAAAAGCAAAACACAAAGTATTTCCCAGCAGAATATTCCCCTGTGCAATAGAGTAACCTGCTTCTCTAGGTTCTGGTCTCTGGGAGGGAAGTGGGAACTGAACCCCAACCCTCTAACTCCTGGCAGAACTCTGCAGCCACTGAATAAACAGGTGGTAGTGGCTGTTCAGGGAATTTTAAAAACACACAGTTTCCATTCTTTTCTCTTTTTTTTTTTCCTTCACCTAGGAAAGAGACCAAAGTTGAAATCCATGGATTTTTAATTTTCATTTTATCACAAAAAACTTGTAAATGCTTCATATTAGTTCATTGGGGATTGTCAGGTTTTGTCTACAAATTAAGAATTTGTTACTGCCTCCTGAGTTATAATTGGCAGAAAAGTTTTGGGGGAAGGCAAGGAAGCAAATTTTCAGCTTTTTAATGTGAAGATCAAAAAGCACTGTTTGGAAAGGAGATGTTGGCAATTTTGAAATCCCAATGATACAAGATCAAGTATAGTCACTTTACCAATTAATAGGAGTTGTTTTTCTGGGTTCTATTCTGGTTGGTGTTTTT
The DNA here is from genome assembly GCA_013399225.1 of Rhipidura dahli. Classification (NCBI taxonomy): domain Eukaryota; kingdom Metazoa; phylum Chordata; class Aves; order Passeriformes; family Rhipiduridae; genus Rhipidura; species Rhipidura dahli. The sequence continues at coordinate 394,993 of VXAC01005022.1, read as the reverse complement.
GGTTTTGTTTTTTTTTTTTTTTTTGTGGGTTATTTCCCCTTAACTGGTAGGTACAGAAATTCCACATGAAAGTTGTTTGGTCCATGAACATGGGGAGCAGACCTTTCAAAGAAGGAGTACTTCTGGACACATGTTTTTCAGACTATTGCTGCTGTTTTAGAAATGATTTGCTGGATTTACTTCAAACCTTAACAGAAAAATATCTCTCCTGGATGCTCACCAAAGTACCTGAAATTTCAGCCTCTTGGGGATTGATCTGCCTCTATTTTTTTTTGATGAAAGTGTGAGTAAGAGGTTCACAATCTGGTTCATTAAGAACAATGTTTTAAAGCTTTAAAATAAATACCCTCTCAGGTTTTTTACCATTTTACCTTTCTGGTTAAGACAAGTTGCAATTCATGCCAAAAAATGCCGTGCCAGCACCGAGGCTCCAGTTTCACTGCTTTATTAGAGCTTTAGCTGTATGATTAGCCTGAGGATAGATTCACAAATGACAGCTGCTCAGCTGTGGTGTTTCCTTAATCCATGCCTGCACCTTTCAGATTCAAAGCAATGCTGAGGCATGAGAAAATTATCTCTACCCTACAGAGCTCCATAGAGTGGAGTAGGGAAGGGAGCAAATGGGCATTTCTCTGCTGGAAATCTTGTAGAAGCTCAGATGAGACAACTGCACTTCACTGATGGAACTACCCTCTGTTGACACATTTAATCTAAATTAATTTTCTCATCTTTATGCAACAAAGTATGACCCAAACTGTCTGGGGCATTGGAAAAAGAAAGACACAAAAAATAGCTATAACCAAGCTGCTGTGTGAGTAGTACCACGGAAGTGCTGAGAATGTTTTTAGTGCTAATTATTGTACATAATAAAATATATTTGTCTTTCTGTCTAGGAAATCCTGTGAATGTTCTCCATTTGTACATTTCTACGTCTCTGAAACTTTTTTCATATATACTTAGTAATATTTTTTCATAAGGAGAAATATAATAAAATATAAAATATGGAACTTGACTTTGTACTTATTCACTGTGCTACAAATAGCAGTAGTTTCACTGAGCCCAATAGAACTTAACCTTGATTGATGAAATCACTCTGGAGCTATTGATTGCAGTAGAAACCTACTGATTTATATGAGATGAAAAACTGGTAAAGTGTAACTGAAGTGGTATGAAACTAAAGTAAATGAGACAAAAATCAGTGCCATTTGTTTACTATTTTCATACCTACTGTGTTTTTGTGATACTGTTATGTGAAATAACTCAATGAGCATCTTAACAGCCAACTAAGTAGAATCTGATTAAAAAAAAGGTTTTCTAGATGTAAAGAACCAAATTCTTTTAATACTAAGACCACTTTTCTATGTCTGAAAGCTTTTGGATATGTTGGGGATATATTTTGAGACAATAAGAATTACTGTGCTCATTGCAGAAAGATCTTCTGTCCCTTCACCAGCTGAGTTTTTGAAGTCAGGCCCATAAGGTAAGTAGAGCTTCATGAAGAGATGAAAAATGAAATTGAAGAGAAGTAAAACACGGCTCTTGGACTATTGGACCCATGTGGATATTTACCCTTCATGTACACAGCTGTGTTCATACATAATTGGAGCTAGAGAGAAAGTTTAGGGAGTAGATGCAAGATAAATGGTTCCTTTAGGAGCAAAATATCCAGTACTTTTTTGAAATTTTGAAGCATCTCTCTCCTCCAAAGAGATTATTATTTTTATTTTCCCTTCATTACTCTAGAGGTCAGTTTCCTTCAAGAATTCAGAATAAGATATGCCATTGCTAGTGACATAAATAGTGTTTTGTTTCTGCTAACTGTGCAGAACAGCACTTTAGGGAGAGAGAGAGAATCAAGATTCTGCCCTTCCTTTTGCCTCATGGAGGGAATATCTGACTTGTTTCCCACCAAGACTTCACTCTGTGTAGCTATAAAAGTGGTGGAATCACAGTTGTATCTCAGATAGTACTTTGAAGCTTTGCACAGCTCCAAGCCAGGCCATACCCTCTGTCAGTTTGGAGATGGGGAAGAGCTGGCACATCTGAAAATCTGGTATGCTGGTAGTGTCCATGAAAAGCAACTGCAGAAGTTCACAGACCTGAAGGAAGGCTGTGTGCCCACCAGTCTGCCTCCTCTTCACCCATTTTTCTGATTGGTTTCATAAAGGATATGGTTTCTGCCTATGAAACTCTCAGAATCATTTGTCTTCCTGGTAGATACACAGGCTAATATTTTCTTCCTCAAGAAGTATTACAGTTTTACCATCTGACATATTGGTAACTTTTTCTTGGCATTTTCTTCTGTTCCTCATTGATTGCAAGGTTTGGATTTCTTTAGTTTGAGGCTGGTTGACCTATTTTTTTGCTGCGTTCCTGTCTCAGAAGCAAATGCAATGTTTGATTGTCTTCTGGTGCCCCAGTACTTTGGTTGTCACAGCTTGATGCTCAGTGATATATATGTGCCTGACTCTGTGGGTGATACTCCTTGTGCTAATTGCTTCACCTCTGACTGAAAGGAGAGCTTTAGGTAAATAAGTGTTGCCTCAGAGATGCAAACACCAGGACCTGAGGTCATTCTACTTTTAAAATTTCATTGCTCTGAATTTGTGTACTGAAATACAGGAGTCTGAAGGTGATGCTCTGGGCTCACTGATGACAGTGGGAATTTTGACATGGGCATTCAAGATCCTTCTCTGAGAGTTCAGGATAGTCCTTACTGGATTTCAAGTATGCCTTGTTTAAATATAGATCCGTTTCTCTGAGTACCATTTGTTATAGCCAGGCATTAACAACAGGGAGACACAGAGCTGGCACACACCTCCCTCCTGCCCTGCAGCAGCCCCCCAGGGGCCTGGATGTACATATGGTGAGAGATTGCCTTCTTCAGTGAAGCTGTTTCGCCTAATCCTTAAGTGAAATAACACCACACAGAGCAGGCTTGTTTAAGCTTCATATTTGGTTTTTTTACTTTGCAGCTTACAATTATAGTGGAGCATATGGCAATGCAGATGAGCAGTCGAGGTGCAGACCCCTGGGATGAGTGTAGCTGCAGTCCTACCTCAGTAAAACCAAATGACTTATGGAGGAGATGACTCTGGTCCCAGGAGACATCTGCTGCCTTGCTGGGTAGAGCTGTGGCGACTGCACAGAGCTGGCTGATCAGAGAACAGAGCCCAGCTCAGGCATGTAGCCAGAATTATGCTTGAAAATGCAGGGAGTAGCACCACCAGGTCTGCTTTTGAGTAGTGCCTAGAAGTAGTTGAACCCAGGCAACATATTATTAGTTTTCTGCAGTATCCTGGGCAATGAATGAAGGAAAACAAGACTATTGCAAGAATGGCCACATTTCCTTGCACTTCTATTAAGAGATCTTTCCCTCTTACTCAATGTGTTGCCATCCCATTTGGTCTAGGAGTAACATGACAACAACAATAACAATATCAACAACAATAACAACAGCAATGATAATAATAAATAATATCTCAGATCTATGCTCTCTCTGGGGATATTTGCACAGAAAACTTGCATTTCGAAAGAATACTTGCCCTAATACTTACCTTCCAAATAACTGCCTTTGGAAAGTCACATACCATAAAAATCCCACCAGATGAAAACCTCAGCATGGTTAGTCTGCCTGTTTTTGCTGCCTGAAAGAACTGTCTGTTAGCTCATTTTCTATGGACAGCTCCCAAGACTGCCACGGTTTTGACCGCCAGTGCTGTTTCTTTGTCCTCTGTTCACTATTGCTACAAACATCACTGTCCTACCAATATTTAATTCCCCTGCAGTCTGTGGACCATGTCTTGCCCCCAGCATGTGTCAGAGAACATCATTTGTGGTACATCTGTTGTCTAGGGCAAATCCCCAGTCCTGGTCTGAGTGTCTGATTTTCCCCACCACACATTGGGAAGGAAGGAAGGACCCTCAGGTGCTTCCTCTGTACTCTGTATGGTCTGGCCACTGCTTTACTTGGTGCAAGTGGGAGGTGAGATGAACAACAGTGTGACTGGGTGCCACTACTTTGTGAAGGGCCGTTGCAATGTGGAATTTATCCTGTGTTTATCCAAATGACAGCAACTGCTCAATGTTACTAAAGGAACAGAGAGCTGCGTTTTCAAAGGAGAAGGATGGTACGACTACAGATCCAATGGAATAATGGGATTTGTATGGGGGAAATGTCTAATCCATTTCACAATAAACAGGTTTATGAATGACAGATGTGGATAAATAATGAATGCTTCCAATTCACGATCAAGGACTGAGTGAGCAGAAGATAATGCAGTTGCAGCTCTGACTGAATTTTAAACACCACTTGAAATCTCAGAGTTCAGTGTGAAGAAGACCTATTCGATCATTCACTTCTGTTTATGCTCTTTACTTCATTAGTTTTAAGTAGTTATAATTCTGCAGACACAACTGAAAGCAGAGGTGGGCTGAGAACAAAGAAATGTAAACAACTAATAGGATTTCGTGCTTTATCCGAAGTGTTCTTTAAAGCTGTTTCACTATGAACACTCGAGCACAAACAGAGAGTGTTAATTGAGTGGAATTGGGTGTGAATGCATGCATCAGTCTTGTCAGCAGCAACAAGGCCAAAGAGACAACAGTGAGGAATACAATATCCAGAGAAAACATTAGTTTGGGAGGTACCCAGGGCTGGATGAGTACTTCAAAGCATGTCATGTTCTTGAGATTTGAGCACATCTGGTAAAGTCTTAAAACAGAAATTAGAAAAGGGACTAAATTTTTCTTATTAGGTCATCTACTCAATCTCCTTGTCAGTGTAGCATCCTTCTCTGAGATATTCCCTTCAGGGTTAACTTTCCAGCGTTTTATTAATTCTAATTTGGGCATCTTATCTGCACTGACACAGTGAATAATTAACTCAAAGAACTCCTTGCTGAAGGTTAGCCTTGGAGCAAAGTGCTCAGCAGTGTTTTAAAAAGGCGTGGATGCATTTGTTAATAGCATCTGCACCTGCACTGCTGGCAAATGGAACAGGGACTATCAATCTGGCACTACCTAGTCTCAAAACAATTATCCTAATGGTATGCTCTAGCTGGATTATAAGACATTTGTATCAGCATCTAGAGCATCTCTCAGTTCACTTAGAGGCAGGAAATCAGGTTTCTAACTGAGCTAATATATGAGGGTATCCATCAGCAGAGTAGCTGAACTGTGTCTGTGTCAGTGCAGCAATAAATATGAATGCAATCATGTTAAAGGCTGCACAGTGTGATTAAACCTGCTGCATGCTCAGCACAAAGGATGTCCTCGGAGCAGTGTCGCTGTAGATGGGTCAGAGCTGCCACACGCTGAGGCAGGGGATCACGGGAGGGAATCTGGGGGGGAGCTGCTCCTGGCAGCGTGCCTGGCTGTGACTGGGGCAAGGTGAGGGGCTGTACTCATACCAATAGCTTAAATGGTGTCAGGAAACAGTTCTGGGAACTGCAGCCTGATCATTGATGCTGTAAAAATAGCAACCCCTCTCACTGTTATGGCTTGACTCAACTGGTCTGTCTCTTAAACCTCCCCTGGGCATGATCTGGGGAACAGCAGGGAACAAGGGTCCTTCCTCATGGGTGGTTTGAATGTGGCCACCCTGCTCTGCAGAGCAGGCCCAGGTTCTTCTCCAAAAGCTGAGAGAAATTACTCAGAGTATATGTGATGTGCCCCATCCCCAAACCTGGAAGTGGGGACCTCTGAACTTGGGTCCATCCCTTGCATTGCTCACAGCAGGCTTGGAGCATCCAGGAGCAGAGCTTGGAGCATCCAGGAGCAGAGCTTGGAGAGCCCAGGAGCAGAGCTTGGAGCATCCAGGAGCAGAGCTTGGAGAACCCAGGAGCAGAGCTTGTGAGCAGGAAAGCTTCTGAGAGTTCATAGGAAGAGTTTTGGATGTGCTGGTTGTCAGGACGATGTTACCATCTTCACACACAAGGTCCCACGTGGCCAGGTCCTGCCTCTTTGTCTTTTTACAGAGCTTTTCACACTCACTTGCCACAACAATCCTCATCAGCCTTTCGAGTCTCTGGACTTGTACCCATGCAGATCCCTGTACCAAAGAAAACAAAATCTGTTCTTCCTTTGTTCTTTGCCATGGCCATGCCTGGAATATGCAGTTTCCAAAAAGGCCTATGCAGCACAGTTCCTTGCACAGAATAGGGTAACTCAATAGCCAATCACATAAAAATAATTAATTATAAAATTTATGGTGTGTGTATTTATCTATGTATATGAATATTTATGTATGGACCTCCATTTCTCTCTCTCTATCCCTCTCTCTCTCTCTCTCTCTGTAGATAGGGGGATAAATGTTATTCAAAAGATAAAAACTAACAAAATATTTGAGGTACTTCCGTGGTCTTCCTCTCTCATAACAACCAAAGTCCTGAAAATTTTTTTGTCATTATCCTTACAACACTTTTGTGGCAAAGGGAGAGGCAAAAATCAGGAAGAAATAGGAATTGGTGAAGGAATGATAGTAGATCCAGGTTGTTCACCAGAGCACTGCAAGTGGTGTGTGCTTGACCCACATACTCCTGGGAGTTGTAACCAAATAAGCAATTATAATTAAAAAAAGAGCCATGCATCCAGAAAATAATGTTTTATAGCTCATTTCAGGGGATTATATTTGAGATTTCTATTTAATAAAACCCCCTCAAACATCATGCAGACTGATGTGTAGGACTGGGAGAAATAGTTACCACTGAAGGGATTGAGGGTTAGTAACCCAGACCACCTACAATTATTGGATTCAAAAATGTAGAACTTCAGTTTTCAAAGTGCTTCTCTAAGAGTAGCCTGCATGCCATATGTCTGCAAATGTTGCCTTCTACAGTACATACAAGGAAATCCAACAGCCTTGGAAGACTCATATTTCATTTGATGCTGCTGGTGTGTTTATAAGAAACAGAAGAAAAATAATGATCTGATGGCAGAATATGATTTATAGCTTTATGCGTAGGAGTGGGATAAAGACCCTGCCTCCTGGTCCTGCATCTTTCCAGTCGATTTCAGCTCGGCTACAAAGATCTAAAAGGAGTGGAGTTAGGGCTGACTGAGTTTTCCATTTAGGAAAGGCTGGGCAGTGGCCAGATAACCTACAAATGATTTTTGTCTGAATAATCTAAGAGCAGACAGAAGCATTTCCGTTAGCCTTCTGCACAGCATTTCACTTTTAACTACATTTTGGGTTTGGTTTAGGATGCAACTTCTGACTTTCTACAGAGCTGACAGAGCTGAAAAGTCAAACTAGCTCCCTGGATTGGATATTTTGCATGTGAAACTGGCACCAAACCTCAAAAAAAAGTGAACATGGAGAATCTGAGTTACAAGCAGTCACAATACAAGTCTCTAGAACTCACTGAGGTGTCCGGTCTGGAACCTCTGTTCAGGACTGAGACCAGTTTACACCAGCCATGATATGAACATGAAACTGCATAGTCTAAGCATCTTTGCTATAAATAAAACAGTCAGAAAGGCTTTATTTTCAGTTTTCCAATGGAAAAAATGTGAGACACATAATTTTATATCAAATCCCCAGTCTTGTTCACAGCAGGATGATGCCATTTAAATGGTTTCAGACAGGACAAGTCACTTACAAGCCCAATTTTTGACTTTGCATAAGATGTAAGATCTAGTATCTTTGAAGTTCAGAGTTTTTAAATAGCTGAGACATTCAGAACCCAACTGCCTTCAAATGACTTCAGTGGGAGTTGCTTACTTCCTTGCATTTGAAGATCTGGCTGAAGTGGTATACAAAAATGGGACTTCAGTTCTGAAAATTCTTCAGATTTTTAGACTGATTCCTTTTTCAAATTGCGAGCTATGCAAATGCGGTTTGGCAAAGCTGTGTAATAAAATGAAATCCAAGGATAAATTTGGATTTTATTTTTTCATATTTTCCAGCATCAGTGGTAACTTGGTAATTGGATATGGTTTGGCCCCATTCCTAATTCTGACACAGAGCAGAAGATACAAATCCATGAACTATTTTTAGAGAGTATAAAAGAAATCAGCTCCACCAGTGTCTGCTGTGCAGAAGAGTGCACCGAAGGGTCTTTTACAAAAAATATGTCAAGTCTGGATGAAGGAGACATATTTTCATGATTTATAATCCCAGTGACTGCAAGGTGAGCATTTCCTTTACATTTCTTACTCAGGCCATCAGTCAGTGGCTCTCACATGACCGTGGACATGAGCAACTCTCAGCAGATGAGCAGGATGGCTCCTGAGCATCATCTGCACTGATCTTTTCCGTAGGCTATGGTGCAGTCACTGCTTCCTTAAAGTCCAGGAATGCAAGTTCCCTTCTGCAAGTAGCTCCCCAAAATGACCCAAGGACACTAAAAGCTCTTCACAGCATTGTCAAAACAGAATAGTAATTAGTTGTTCAACCAGCCAAGACACTGTTTATCTTTAATATTGGTGCTCCTGGTGCCTGGAGCCCCAGTGCAGCTGTGTATAAGGTGCAAAGTACAAGGCACTGTCCTGTGCTCATACAGTGCAACTTACTAACGTGTCAAGCTCATCAGTGACTAGAAATCTCCATTCTCAACAAAATCAGATCTGCCTCACAGCTGATACCATCACTGACTGTCCAATGACTTCTGGTGGCTGATCTCTGGTAAACCTCTCCCTAAACCACAGATGCTTTTATACTCAGTGGTGTAACCCAGAAGACCAAAGACATAAATGGCTTGAAGAGAGAATTCCTATTTTCCTGTACTGTGATGTTTTCTGAATGTCATGTTGAGGGCATACCAGCATGGACACCATGGATCAACCTCAAGCTCACTAAGAGGCAGTTTATTCTGGAGCAAAACCCATTTACAAGGTTGACTGGTGCAGAGTGTCTGGAGGCGTTGCCACAAATGTTGAAAACCCTGTTCCCACCCATCCAAAATCCTCCTACTCAGAAACCGTCAAACATGCAAGCAAGCAAAACAGGAGCAAAATAAAAAGTAACAAATGAATGTTTAACATTTTATCTATTTTTTATTCTTCTGGAAATAAAAAAAAATATCGTGACAACACTGCAACAAACTTTCTGTGAATGTTTTTCTTTGTATGTTTTGCATTTTGTTTCCAAATGCACAGTACGTCCATTAATTAACAAGGGTGGGAATCACTCTTCTGAGGTCAGAGCAGTGATAAAAACTGCACAGCTCTGGATTCTGTGATGAGACACAGGTCCTCCTCCATTTGCCAAAATCCTATGTGTGATACTTGGCAAGCCACTTTGCAACTCCCCTGTATCTATGGCCATTTTCCTTCTTCACTGTTTGTACATATACTTGCATCAGGATGAATGAATTACAAGCACAGTCTCATGTTTACAAAGTCATGAAATTATTAATTCCTGGTATTTGAGCCACTGGTCTAAAGTCAGACAGGTCCAGCTTTTTAGCATTTAACAGAGAACGTTTGCAAACACAGAAAATGATTTTTAAGAAGCAGTTTTTATGCAGATGAACTGTAATTGATACCTACTGGCCTTGGGCTTGTTGAGCTTCTGGGAGTGTCTTCAAGAATTGCCAAAGGTAAAACAAAGACCAAAAAACATAGTTCAAAAAACATTGTCACCATTAAAATGACGTTATCTGATTATATGACTCAGTGGTTCAACTGACAGGTACTTTAAAACAACTCAGATAAATGACCAAAAATGGCCTGAAAATGAAATAAATAAATAATATATAAAAGGAAAGAAAAAAGAATATACCTCAAATTTTCTTATTGTTGTTGGATGGTGTTTCACCCTTTTGCCTTAAAGCAAGACCTCTCTGCCCCTGGAAGACTCCAACATCACCCACTTGCTTTGCTGAAGTGAAGGTCATGGCTGCCTTTCCATCAAAAATCCCTCTGTCTTCCTCCCTTCTCTGTTTCCCAGCCTTTTTCTGCCCAGAGTTTTATAACTCAGCTGTAAGAAATTGCTTCTGGGCTGAAACTTGGCAGCAAAAGTCTGATTTCAGGCCAGGAATGATCCCCCTCCCCTTCTGGTTTTCAAAACCCTTTTCTTCTGGTCAGATTTGAGGAGCAGAAGAGCAGAGCAGAGGGGGAGGGCGGCGTGGGGCATTCGGCACAGGAGCTGGCTGGCTCCGGCTGCTTTCATCGTGCTTCACTGGCTCACTGTTTTTCCAGCTGAAATAAGGGTGATTTCTGCATAATGTGGCAGGGATATTTTTGTGTATGTGTTTGTATTTAAGCAGAAAATGGCTGAGTCATTTCTTCTCAAAAGCAGTTTCACTTACTGAGCCACTTACTTCCTTTCTGGTTCTCCTTCATTTCAGTTTGTGTTGATGTTCAAAAGGAAGGTCCAAAATAACACACTCCTCTCTGGGTCAGCAAAAACAGCTTCACAAATGCTTGTGTGCATCCAGAGTTCTCCTTTAGTGCTGGAGCTGAACAGAAATACTGAAATGATGGTACTGATACCATTGTAACAGCAGTGATACAGTAAAGACAGTACCTGGGAGTACTTCAGTTCTCTTTAGATTATAAAAGTGCGTGAAAAAACAGACTAAACTCATGTGTCATTGTGTGAAAGGGCAGTAAGGATAAGTTCTGAATTAAAAGCTACCAGTCTAAAAAAAAAAAAAAGAGAGATAAAATATGAGGTGAGGAGGTGCAGGGGCTCAGGATAATGACCTCTGTAAGGTCACCCAGTGGCTCTTGGCTCTTTAGTCACAGCAGCAGCAGCATGGGAAGCAGTGTAACGTAGCCTGACATGTATTTGGTGCTAACGTGATATTCATAACTGCAGTATTACAGGAATGTGGCCACTGCTGGGTGGTGCTCATACAAGGAAAGGAGATGTTGATGCTGAAGATGGCTGTGTAGCCTCTTCTCAAACACCTCTGTGTGCTGATGCTGTGCTGAGCCCCAGCAGCTTTTTTTGTCTGCTCTGAGCAGTTTGTGACCTCAGTACTGAACATGCACATCCAGCTTTTACATAACTTCAAAACAATACTTTCCTCTGGTGCTTCTGTGAGGTTTTACTAGAAGGACATAATTGTCCAGAGCCTGCTGTGACATGGAGCAGGGTGCTTGGGGAGGATCAGCCTCATGTGTCAGGTTGCTCCATGGTGAAGTACCTGCTGGTTTCAAGTGAGAGTGTTCCTCTCCAGACCTGTGAGTATCAGTTATGGAACAACAGAATGGTTTGGGTTGGAAGAAACCATAAAGATCATCCTTCAAACCCTCCTGCCATGGGCAGGGATGCCACCCAGTAGATCAGGTTGCTCAGGGTCCCAAGCAACCTGGCATTGAAAACTTTCTTTAAGCCAGATGTCCAAAGAAGTCCCCAGTTAATGACCAGCTGTGAAAATACAGGAATTGGTGATTTTCCCACATGATGTCAGAGGGCAAGGGACAAGCTCTGCTTTGCTGGATCCATGGTGGTGCTTTCCACTACTGGGAAAGCATCTTTGCTGCTGCTTGCCCAGCTCTGTTCTGTTTTCCCTGCAGCTGTCCCCTGACTGTGAGTGGAACTGCTGGGGCATCAGCCTTTGTGCCCAGCACCCAGTCCCAGCACTGGAAATGATCTTTAGGCCTCATGGAAAAAATAGTTTGTGGTTATCTAATTAAAGCTTATACACAGTGGGGCCAATTATGGTTGCCCTAGCAACTTTAGTTCTGGTATTTCCAAACTTCAGGCTTTGGGAAGCCTTTTGCTTCTGTTCAGCCTCTTGGGTTTTGTTTGTTTACATGTATGTATTTCCCTCTCCCCGTGAACACACCACCCTCCTCCTCCTAATCATCCCCATGGCCTCTGCATCCTCTTTTCCTCTCAACTCCCACACCTTCTCCTCCCTGACACTTGGGCATGGAGAGATGTGTGGTTCTTGTTTCCAGTCTTTGGAACTATAAATATCTGGGGTGAAACTGGAGATTATGGTTTGGTCAATCCCTGCATCTGCTGCTCAGGTCCTGGTCTTTGTGGAAGGACCCACTGCTGAACCCAGCTGACTCAACAGCTCACAGAGGAGTGTGTGCAAAAGGAGATATCTTAGAGGTTTTCATGGAGAGCAGCAGAAAGTATATTCCTGCCATCTTAGTGCACCCTGAGGCAAAGACCCTGCTTCTTGTTGCAAGAGGTGATGCAAGCCCCTCAAACCACCACCATAGCTTGTGCCTTCAAATACCCAAATAAAGCAACTTGTTTGAAAGGCACCTGTGTATGAAGCCCTGGATATAAATTTCCCCATGCATTTAATTACATTAATGCACACCTGGAGGAATCGATTGACTTTTTGTTTTTTTGCGTAATGTCAAAATCTCCTGCAGGTGCAAGACATGAATTTTAATCCATATGACATACTTTGAAAAATGAGATATGTTTGAGTGGTAGGGGATTATCTCCACTCTCCTATGAGTAGGCTGAGGTAGCCACTTAAGAGTTTTCTCTTAGTTGCAGAATCACTCCATGATTGCAGTAAAGATCTCTTTTGGAAGAGGAAGCTGTTGAAGACATGAGGATTCAGCCTAGATTCATCCAGCTTGAGTCTAGGCACTTAATTAATATGCCTAGATTAGGGTCATGCTCATCAGAAAGTTTCCTCAGCAGATAATGGAAATTTCTCCCGACAGGTCTTGGATTTACATCCTGAAGAGAGCTCTGCCTTGTCTTCAATGATTGCATCGCTTCAGCTCCTGACTCAGGCACATTTGTTAAATATTTACTGTCTTCCTGCCCAGCTCATGCAATTGGACAATTTAGGGGAAGGTAGCCTGGAGCCACGAGCAGACACAGCCTGACAATTGGCTCCAAAGCATGGAGGGGCTCATCCCTGTGGACTGATGTTCTGCACTGCTCAGGGGTGATGCTCTGTTCATTCTGCCTCTCACTGAGAACTGTTGGGCTTCTGGCTGGCAAAACTTCCTGTCTTGGGAAGCTGGACTGCCAGCCTTGGGCACTCAGAAATTGTGAGTCAGGTATCAGAATAATTGTGTGACAGCTTTAAAAGAAAGGGGGTGTTAAAAAAAAAGGAGAAAAAAAAAAAAAAGAAAGAGAGATGGTTGTATGTGTTTGAGTTTCCATCTGGTTTCTGAGGCTTTTATGTTTGACTGAAGATTCATGTTTTCCAAACCTTGTCCTGCAGCAGTGAGGTCTGGAAACTTCATTTTCTTCAAGAGAAAGCTGAGATTCTTGTGTAATGCATGTTTTCAGGAGCAGGGTTTTTAAGAAAAAATGCAATAATGTGAGATGTAATAAAATGTTGAGGTTGGCAGACTTGCAGGAGAAATGTCAGGCTGTGGCTTTGAGAGAGCAGCAGTGATGAGCAAAGCACAGAGTGTTGGTCTGAACTTGAACTCTTGTGCTTATACTAAGCTGAGTTATGTGTGTTATGCCAGATTGGGCCCATAAGAATGTTGAATTTCCTCTTCTTTTTTCTGTATTTAAGCCCATGAATTTTCCTTCACATCCCATCCAGAAATATCAGCAATGATTTTGATTATATAAAGAAGAAAAAATTGTCACTAAACCAATGCTGCCCTATGTGGACCACTGAAAACTGTTCATTCTCCTTTATTAATTGGCACTGGTATTTTATTTATTGTATGTGGTTTCAATATTGTTTTCCCTTTTCTTTTTTCCAATAGGAGTGGCCAAATCAGCTATCCTTACTCAGCTCCTCTCTCACTTGTGGGTGGAAATTTACAGCTTCTGAAGCTGAGCAGAGCTGAGACAAAGAGAGAGGGAGTCAGGATGACACTGGGAGATCATGTCCTTGTAGGAACTGCTCTGATTCCCAGCTCAAAAGCAGAGCTGCCTTGCATGTGAACCACATGTCATGTTTTGGTCCCTAGACTGCTGCTGGATAAATTCCTGGTGGAGGGGGAATAAAAAGAAGAAAATGTGGCAGCTTAATGGGATCTAATCTTTCCATCAGCAGTGATAAGTGCAGTGCTCAGTCAGACAGGAGAGGCAGTGATGCTGCACAGCCTCCATGAAGTTTGTGTCTGAATCCACCCCTACGGTGCAGAGCATATCTATAAACATCTCTTCCCTGGCTTCTCTCAAGCTGTAATTGGTAAAGAGCACATTAAACATGCTCCAGCTGGCAGTAAAATTCTACTTTTGAAACACTGGATGGTTCATCTTATTTGTATATTTTAAACAATAGTGCACGAGCAACTGCAGATGCTTTTGAGAAAAATTACATTGTGAAAAAGCCCCAGAGAATCTCTTCATGACCATTAGTATTCAATTATGGAAGGCAGAAGAGGAAAAAAGCAAAGGACAACAAGTGATGGATCGTTATATTGTTATGACTCATGTTGCCTCAGAGGCTTTGTTTTCAGTTGGTGCTGTGTGTATTGTTATTACGTTTTTTTTCTTATTAATTTTGGAGTGAATTCTTATGTTAAATTTGGGCCAAAAATTTCCAGCATGGTACCCATGAAATGTGTGTAAAACATGTAAAATATTGATAAAAGGGTCCAGCAATGAGAATAGAAATATTAAAGTAATGAAGAAGTATATTTTACATGTGTTAAGCCTAAAGATAGAGAAAATATTGGGAATTTATTGAAAAAAACCCAACTCATTACATAAAAGGCAAAATATCCTGCCTAAAGAGAAGTAAAATTTAGAAAGGAACGGACAGGGGCTTCTATACAAAAAAAGAAAACAAACCTAAAACCCAAAGAACACACACAAAATAAAAAAAGCCCTACTCCAACAAAAAACACCCCCCTCCAAAAAAAACCAACCAAACAAACAAACAAAAAAACAAACAACAAACCAAAGTAAACAAAAAAAAAAAAAACAAGAAAAAACATGGTCTGAAAATTAGGAATTCTATAAGATGAAATCCTAATTCAGTTTAGATCCATATTAAATGCTTTGCATTCTTACCACTGTTTACTCCCTCTGTCTCATTTCTAATCTTAAAGCAAAGTTTTCTCTCCCTCAAAGAAACCCACTTTGTGTCCTTCTTTATTATTTCCCAGCGTGTACCTCCCATTCTTTGGTCTCCTCTCTGGAACTTTGCCTGTGAATTTTTTTTGAGGAAAAGGACTGTCTCCCATTATGTGCTATACAGATTGGAGCACCATAGATCTCCAAAGGGCCTAATTCTGAGGGAAAGTTCCTGCCAAATTCTTTACTGGTGGCCCACTTATGATTTAGTTTTTCAGCTTAGGACTTCATTGCTTGTTGCACATCCAACTTCTGAAACTGAGATTCTTGTCCTCAGGCTCCCTGGGAGTTTTTCAGCCCTTGTGATGACTAGTGGAGGTCAGGCTACAGAAAACTGGGGATGAGAGAAGGCAAAAAACTGGAACAGAGCCATGAGAGAGGCTGTAAAAGCTGTACAAAGGGGATGGAAGGAATGAAAAATGGTAGATCTTTCTCCTGGAACATGATGTTCTTGTCCATCCTGCTCTCTGCTTTGTAGAAACTATCATCTCTGGTGCCTCCCAGATCCTTCTTGAATGCAGCAAGGAGTAACAGTAATAGGAGTGGCTGCAGTAACAGCAGTAGCAGCAATAATAATAATTATTAATAAGAACTATTTATCTTATTTTGTCCTTGGGTGCACCCAAGTGGACTCTCACTGTGGTGCCTTCTGAGGACCTTCTATGCAGTGTCATCATCATAAGTCTTTGTGGCCTATCTTGTCTGCCAGTCTGCCACGCCGAGGCTGCACCAGTGCTAATAACAGGGTTAAAAGTAAAGAGGGGAGCAATAGCTCAATTATCATTCCAGGCACGTGGTGTAATTGTGCTGCTGGCTGCCGGCCATGTGGCTCTTGTGGTAGCAAACAGAGCTTTCCCTCAGCAGCCCCAGCCACCCTGTTTTCATATGGGCTGGGAAGGTCAGAAAAATCAATTAGCAATATGGGACATTAACGAAAGCCAAGTCCAAATACAACTTCAGAAACACTTTTCTGAAAGATTAATGTGTCTTTAAAAAACAAATGGACATCTGTGTCATTTTTCAGAGCTGCTCATGTTGGCTGCTCCTACTAGAAAAAGCCAATGCTCTCACTCTGTGCAGCAGCACTGTCTCTTAGCTGCCACAGAGTCATCTATCAGACAGGGAGTGCTGAACTTGATGTTGTCCATGAAAAATCCACAAAAATTAGCTCATTTCCAGCTGAGATGGTGTTTAAGAAGCAAACAGACACACCAAATTGGCTGAAGACAGAAACAGCAACAAGGTGTGATTGCCCCTATAAACATTGGGATGTGCAGCCCTGCCACCACTGCCAGACCCCCGGGTGAGGGACCAGGCTGACATAGTTCAGGGTTTATGGTTAGACCAGGGAATAAAACTCAGACTTCTGAGCTTTATGAGTTATGATTTCAATACAGGACTACCTTGGGCAAGTCACCTTCCTTTTAGTGGTCTCTAATAGCAATACATGGCAGGAGCATTGTAAATTCTAATGAAGTCCTTCACTATCCTACTGTTACAGATTCTAAAAACTACCAAGTGCCATTAAATTAATTGTCATCTGGAATATCAGTCTTCAAATGGTTTAATCTAAATTACACCCCTAATTTCTAATATAAATATTTTATTTCTTTCATGAAGGAATGTACAAAGTAAGACATAATCTTGCTGCCCATAAGCCTTATTTAAAGTCATTGTATTTGTTAGATATTAATACTCTTCCTCACACTTTCCTTTTCTTATTATAAGGGAAAATATTAAGAACTGCAGAAGCTACTCAAATTGTCCCCGGGCTCATCTGATTTTACCTACAAAGTTGTATCACTCAGTTAGAGTTTTGCCCCTTAATAGGTGTTTTATATTTTAATGTCATGAACACTAATAAAACCACACCAAGCAAAATGACAAGTTCTGATGACTCTCAGAGAAAACAGCACCACAATTCCTAGGCTGGGTCCATGGTGGGTACACAAACTGTACCCACTCCAATGATAACTGCACCACCTGCAGATCATGTGTAAAAAAGACAAGAAAAATTACCATCCAGCTGATGTGCTTCTTCTTCCTGATCCCTGTAAGGACAAGAAGAAAGCAAAAATACTTCAGTAGTTTATGCAAATTGTTGAATTAGAAATGACTGATATGATTTCTTGTGAAATGAGAAAGGAAAGATCAAGTGAGTCAGTCATGGACCTCTGAGGACCCAGCCACAAACCACAACCTTTTAGGTTCCTTCAAACTGAGCAATGGTTGAAAGTGCCCATATGAAAAGGACCCTTGTACTCAAATGTGGGATCACCAACCACCCTGGCATGGTCTAGAAGAAAGTTGCTTAGGGGAAGATATCCTAGGAAAATTGTTTCCTGTTGTCAGTAGGTGAAGGGTATGAGTGTCTGCTTGGAAATCTTCTTTTTCAAAAGCATTCTTTCCCCTAATTTCTTTATCAGGGAAGTATGGGGGAAAAAAAAAGAAAAACGTTTCTCATATCTTTGAACCACTTGATTACCAGTACATAAATAGATCACTGTCTCAAAATGCTCAAAAAACGCAAAGCCATTTTCTATCTCAAAGGCCAGAAAATGATTATTAGGAACACAGCTCATTACTGTAATGTAGGGCCAGCCACGAAAATTTGTTAAAAATGACATTATCCTGGCTGGTGAATAAGCAAAGCCTGTACATGACAGCTAATTATCTTAAAAGCATTTGAAGTTAAGTTATTTTTTTTACCAGTCATGCACCTGGAGAGAGCAGGGGAGAGCACCTACAAGGAGAAAGCATTGGACTAGGGAAAGAAATGCAGCCAAAACTGAAAAGAAAAAAAAAAAGAGAAAGAATTATCCCATTTTCACCCAGTAGAGTACAGATGGTCAGTATTCTTTGGCCTCCCTGGTGTAATTTGGTTTTGGTCAGTCCAGTAAAACAATTGTTCCTTTAATATAGCAAAGACCAATTTACCGATTATCTGTTTCCTCAAAGCATTGAATGCTGAGTATCCTGTTCCATTTCCTGTCAGATATTCACATGCAATTAGATACAGGCAGTGGGAATGTAACATAAAATGGGTATTTTGTTCTGAGACGTGGCACTGTGCCTGTGCTCTTCCCCATCTCCTTGAGCAAAGTTCAAGTGCCAAAATGAAAGGCATGTTTAATGCCAAAGGTGATTCAAGTTCAGGCCAAAAATAATTCCAGACAACTCAATTTGGAATTATTTTCCTTCTAAACATTTTTTTGGGGGAAATGAAAATACTGCCGGGTGTTTGAGGCTGACATGCTAACAGTAAAACCTCTTGCAAGCTATTCAAATATCAGCTGCTATTGTGTACAAAGTCCTCCCTATCGCTGTGGAATTTGTAAGAGGAAGCCAACAGAACAGCCAGATTTACAATGTACTTGCAGAATTTTCCAGAAGGCTTAGTTTTTAAAAAAAAAAAATTAAAACCACTATGAGAATGTTCTTTTCTCCTAATGTTTTTGCCTGAATTCCAGGAAACAGGTTGTTCATATAAAATGTATTTACTGACATTTGATTTTGTATCATTGCACCTCAAGAAGACAGCATTGGTAGGAAAAACTTGAAATTAAGAAATTACAAGTTAAATATTTTGTGTGAAATAATGTACATGGAAAAATCCATTTTTATATGTTTCAAGAGTCTTACTTTTCTTGTATAGCATTGTGGAATCTGTAGACCTTTTCTCTTTCCTTTCCTTTTTTCTTGTTAGACAATATCCAGTCATTTCAAATGTCTACTGAGGCAGAGAAGTTACTCACAATGATGATGTTTTGCACATCACATCCAATAGAAATGATAGACAAAGCCATGGATTGGTATCCCACCCCATTCAATATGAATTCTTGGATAAGTCCTGCTATCTGAATAAAGACAGAATGGCTTTGGAGACAGGGGTGTGATATGTGATATAAGCTAATCATAGTCCATGGAAGGCTCCCAAAATTAGATTTGATAGTACTGTGCTGGAGACATGAAACTGAGTGACATACCAGTGGTTTTGAGCTTAGCTGCTAAAGAAAGGTCCTGATGAATGTGATACATTTGAAGTTTTGTGACCAATTTATTTCAGCTCTGTGTAGTGGAATATTTCAGTTCATAAGTGTCAAGGAGAGAAGAAAAAGAAAAGGCTTTATTATCAGGTTCTTCTCTGGCAAAGTGAAGTCTTCCTTTCATCCAAAAAGACTGATACTTATTTTGGCTGAAATGCAGAAATATCCAGAATCCAAAGACTTTGCACCTTTTTGATTGCAGTCAAGCACAGAACTGAAAGGTCACAGAATCTTAGTGGAGCTATTACTCTGCCCAAGGACTTTGAAAACAAATGCACTTGCAGGCTTTTTGGGAAAGGCTAAACCAAGGAGCCAGAGGTTCAAATAAAAAACACTAAATGCACATAAACTAGGCCTGACTGGAAGGTATAAGGGCTGCATGCATAACATGTTCTTGAAGTCACCACACCTAACAGAGGCAGAACAGGGGACAAGGTTATAGTCTATGCAATGCTGCTTGGAAAAATCCTGCAGGAGACAGCTGGACAGCCATTCCCTCGAAGAATCTGTCTTGGAGAAGAATGCCATGGGGTGTAGTGTGCAGTGGGCACAGACAAGCTCACTCTGCCTCCTCTGAGACAGCTGCACCTGAGCTACCTCAGCAAGAAGCTGCAGAGCTCTGTTTCATGCCGTGCTGAACCTGGGTGAAGATGCAGCACTGAGCATTCGGGCTCCCAGTAACTGCAGTGGGACCAGCTGATTTGTGCACTGGATGCAATTTGTCTCTGGCTGGCTGATGTGAGTCTTTCTGTTTCTGCAAAATTCCCTATTAAAGAGTCTCAGCAGGGAGACCTGTGAGAAAGCTCTATAAAAAATGATACATGAAAGAAAGATAGAAATCTATTTTAAAAAATGGAATAGCGAGCATGAAACAAAAATTCATTAAAAATGTATGACCAGAGTAATAGGACTAGCTTTGTTATAGCACTGGCAGCCTGCAGAAAAAAAGATGGGAGAGAATCATATTACACAGATGAGAAGGAAGGAAGGCAGAAAACTGGATTAAATAGATAGCTATACACTTTAGTTTTAAGGATTATAATTGTAAACCATATAAATCTAAGAACATTAAAAATCAGGAATGCCAAAAGGGGCAGTTGGATGATGCATAATTAATTAAGAAGAGAGAAAGACAAAAGCAGAAACCACTTCACAGGAAACAGAAAAATGAGTGTGAAATCTGCTGACTTTAGTGAAATCATCATCTGGATCTCCTTTCCAAGAGGACAGAGAGAAAAGATACAAGCAATTATATGGAGACTCTACCAAGAATATATTTCATTGTCATTTTCAAACTACTCTTTCACAGTCATAAGAATTGTTTTCCAAGCTTTTGAGACCTGAGGCCACCTTCAGGAAGATGCTGCCACCCACGTCCTTACCCTTTAGCTCTGCCAGGTGTTGAGACAGATGTTTTCCTGTTGACATCTGCCCTGCCCACCCTTTCCTTCCTGCTACAGGGAGGTGTGGTGAATTGGTGAAAGTACTTTCAGATTGTGACACTTGCTCTGCTATATTTGGGAGAAGTAAACAAGTATTTTTTTTGCTGTTTATTTGTTAAGAAATTGCAAAATAGTAATCCATATCTCCTAGATGGAAAGTTCTTTAAGATTCTGTGGGCTACATGCCATGAAACACCAGCATTTCCACACTAAGCACATCATTTCAGTGCCAACTGGCATTTCCCACTTGTTTTCTGTCTCCTCTTTGCTTCTCCCTATCAGTGCAGCAAAGCAGGCAGAATCATTTTACATGGCAAAAAAATCAGATCAGAAGGAATTGGCCAGTAAACCTGAATTATAATTACTGCTGATATGTGCCAAATTGTGGCTTCTGGAGAACTTCTTTAGCCACAGTCACTATCAGTTTGTCATGGTCCCTGGTCCTCTGAATAGAGCAGGGGATTAAAGTATGGCATCTGTGAAGAGCTGGAGGCACCCTGTTAATCTCTGAAAGAGTGTGGAGCAGAGCAGCCTCCTCTCCCTCTGGAATGCCTCTCTGCTTCCCTGACTGGAAGCCCCTGGAGCAGGTTAACCACCCAGTAACAAGGGTGGAAGTGATCACGCACTCCTGGTAAGATGTGCAACCTCCACTCACTCGAGCAAACCCATGATGTATAAGCCTGTGCCATTAAATGGTCTGGAAAATAGTGTTCATCCTTCTCTTTTTTGCCTCAGCAGACTATAGCACCCCATGTCCTTTGCTGTCCTCTCTTTCACACAGCTCCACTCACTTCTGAGATTTGTCAGGATGATAGATGATTAATTTTTTAAGCCAAAGCCAAAACCCAACTTTGTTCCCATGGACAGATAATATTAAAAGTGAATAACCGAGGTTAATAACACATTACCTCAGTGTGAACTTCAGAAACGAGTTAGCTTGATTTCAAAATACCTTGGTAATTCTTTGAATGGATTACAGCTTCTTTTTAGGAGAGAAAACAAACCCAAATCCTCCTTGGCTGGGTTTAACTGTCTGTGTCACATTCTGCAAGTTCGTGTTGAGTCAAAACTCCCAGGTTCACTGTAGACAGATTATAGAAACTCATTGAACTTGGAGCTGGGAGCTGAAACCACTAAAGTAGCTGATGGCTGGGAAGTAGAAGCAAGGCAAGTTTTAAAAGCTGCAGCAGATGTGAATTGTGAATCCAAGGATAACAGCACCTGTCCCCAGATCCCCTTTGCCAATGTTTGTCCTGCTGCATGCAAGGCTGAAGTCAGTTATCTGCCAAAGTATTCTCAATGAAAGATTTTCTGCCTGGCATGGACTGCTTGGAGGTCGATAGAAAACACTGCATAAGATTCTTCTGTAATAAAAGATCCTGGAGTCCATGTCTAGACAGAGAAAATCAGGAACAGGCTGGGGTTTAGGCATTTAAATACCTTGGGACTACCCCAGTAATCCTAGCATAACCAACACCCAGCTCAATATTATATGCTCAGAGTGTTTAAGAAGAGCAAATTCCTCAGGGTCAGCTCCAGTTTTCATCTCAGTCCTTGAAACAGAGAAGTCACATCCTTAGTCTTTCCTTACAGCGAGCCCTTGTGATGAAATGGCACCTGCAGCTTTCTCTGCTTCAGGGATGCTTCCAGTCTCTGCTCCATCAGTTGTGAGTGGCTCCCACAGCAACAGAGCCACTCAGAGTCTCTGCATTGAGCTCATCATGCACAAAGTGACCAGAGAGATGGTTGGCAACAGCCAGAAATAAACAGGGAACTGTAAAATAACACAGGTCAGAAGCCCCAATCCAAACCTGGCTCCTGTTTTGCCCAATATACAAGGAGAGACAAGGTTTTTATTTTGTAATGTTCAATAATTAAATAAACAAGGCAGAAAAATGGTGGGGAAACAAGGTTTGGTTTTATTCCATAAGTCAAGAAGGACAGAACCTACTGGTTATCACATTTATTCCAAGCCATTACCCCAGATATAAGGCTTCAGAGCAACACAGTAACTGCTTTTGTAGCACTTTTCCCCATATAAATGTCCAAAAGTCTTTCCAGAAAAAAATCAGCAGGTTTCCTTGCTAAGTTCACATTTTGATGAAATGATAATTTTTTTCAACAATGAAAAAAACAATAACAAAAAAAAAAAGCAGCAGAATTACTCATCATGTCTGGCTAAAGTTCACACTGCAGTACAAGCTTGACTTAGAAATGTTTCCTTCAACTCCTCCATTCCTGCTCTGCTCTCTGGTGCATGGCTTCCTGGGAAAAGCAGGTTTGTTCTCCAGGAAGTTTTAGATAGTCAGATTAGGCACATTTGAGGCAGCACTGTGGAAAATTTTGATTTGATTTTGATTTTGGTGGCAGCAGGAGAAAAATGGAAAAAAAAATCTGGACCTCAGGACCAGTGCAAACTAGCAAAAATATTTTATATATATATACACATCTATGCATACACACACACACATATCTGTGAGTGTATATGTAGGTATATATATATAATAATTACTTAATTCCTGCCTGAAACCTTTGCCTATTTACTCAGAAGGCAGATTAATTCATTTTGATGCAATTGACACCAAATATTCGAATCTCTGAGAACTTCTTAAAAACTTAATGGTATTTACAAACTTTTTCATAGATCAGTGCTTGTGGAGTTTGTAATTGCTGCTTGGATGTCTGGAGGAATTTGTATGTTCAGGCAGATAAACAACTCTGAAAATTGAAGTTCCTCAAAGGTTAAACTTACCAAGAAATTTAATGTACTCTATAAAAAGTCTGGTGCTCATGCTCCCCATGTATATTTTATAGCCATGTTTGAAACCAGTGGAATTTCTCGTTATTTATTTTCATACCTATGAAATAGCAGCCAGGCATTTACTTGTACAATCTTTGCAATTAATCATTTCATCAGATCTTGCAATTAATCAAGTAGGAAGTCAGAGAAAAAAGGGCCATTTTCTGTTATACTTTTAAATGCAGCAATTAGTAGAGACAGAGGCTCATGAATAAATAAAAATTTACTGCTGACCTCTTGTTTATACATATTTTATACCCTTTTATGATTTGAAGTAAGCAGTTGATTTAGACCTAAGTTAGAGTCTGTGTCTTGGCCATATCTGAAATATCTGCAATGAGCTTTTTCTACTCCAATGTACAAAGTAAATAACCACAATTCAAAATCAGTATTGCCTTAATTCCAAATACTTAGCTACATGTCAACAAACTCATCTAAACAAACACTTTCCTTTTTGTTATGACTTCTCAGAGAAAGACTCAGCGTTCTGAAGAAAAGCAGTGTGTGTATATTGGGTATCGCCTTGGGCTGCTGGCTGCTGGCTGCTGCCCTTCCACTGAGCTGTCATAATCCCCAGTGGGATCCCGAGGCTCCAGGTGTGGCTGCAGTCTGCTGGGGAGAGATGAAAATGCTTTTGCTTGCATTTTGAGACCAAGCCAGGTGGCAGAGTGACATGTGGGTCAGGTGTGATGTGGCAGCTGACAGTGCTTTCAGCCCTTTAACCGGGCTCAGCTCCTCGGCCAGTGAGGGACTCGAGGACATGCTTAATTTTTGCTGTTAAAAATGAAACTTAGGCCTGTTCTTAGGTGGTTTTTTTAAATCAGGATTGGATTTAATCATGTGTTTTGTTAAGCTATTGTCTTAGACCTTTGGATTGTTAAAACATTGTCTGTAAGCTATGCAGTAGAGGCCTGGTCCTTTGAAACTCTTGTCATGCTCCCTTTAAAATGACTAAAGCAAGAAATAAATGTCCAGACTTCTTTAGGTCTGGGATTTTAACAATACTTTTTAAAATTTTATGTGTCTATTTTATTAAATATTTCCAAGTGTATGTAACTTTAATAATGCATGGGATTATATACAATAATGATGAAACACATAAACATTTAAGATGCTCATACTGTAGATGACATCCCTCATGGTGATGGAATTGCAGACAATATTTTTTTCAGTACAGGCTGACTAGAGACTGATGGAATATTGAGAATAGATGTTCCCCTTACACTACATAGAATGCCCCAAACTCATGCCTTAAAGTCAGCTGTTTGCTAGATAAATGTTCTTTATCATGTCTTTGTTTTGACAAATTTACTTCAATGTTCCATCTACCTGTCCTCTATTACATTTACCAATGGGAAAAAAATCAACAAACTATTCCTGTCCTGAAGACTCTGTTGTTGCATTAGAAGGAAAAGCATGTTTGTCTGGGTATGAAAGGGATGAGATGGGCATGAACTTGTGATTTCAAAAATGCCAAGTGCCATCCTAGTGCAACTTGTACCATGTATGGAACCTAAAATTCACCCTTTAAGGAATGACCCAAATACCAGTGGCACTGTGAGACTGAGAGATGACAGTGGCAATAACCACTTGGTTTTCTTTACCTGCAGGGCAAAGACTTTGCCTTTGTTATTTTTCTATCCCTAATTCCACTTTTATCAGTACCCTTTGCTTCCACAACATCTGCTCTGTCCAAGAAAACCCCAAGGCTGGGGTGGGGCAGAGGCAGCCACTGTTCAGCTTCTGTTTCGTTCTGTCATCTCATGACTGGGGCATGTCAAGTGGTGTAACTGGAAATCAGACTGGCAAAGCAACTGTTCCAGTCTTTGCACTTCCCCTTCCCGGCCTGCTAAACCTACTCTTTCTGACTCAGCAACAGTCAGAACTGTCCTCATAACTGAGTATATAAATATATTTTTTCTGCCTCGGATCAACCCATGAGGCAGTGAGAAATAAAATGAAAAAGTTTCAGATGCTGTAAGCTTCCTATGTACCCTTTCCTACATAATCCAAAGCACTGAGTCTGTAGATAAGAAAAAAGCCTGCTGGGATCATGTTAAAAAACATTCTGTTTATGATTCTGTTCCCTATGATACCTCGGAGAATCCTGATGGATGATGTACTTGCAAATAATGTTTACTCCACGGAGAAAACTTAAAAAAATCTTCAGTGATTACTGCCCACAATGTGGTTTCTTCAGGAGCTCTGGGTATAATGAAATGGTTCTTGGTTAAAANNNAAAAAGAAAAGATCTGTGGTCTTTGTCTGCTCAGATGGCATTAAGAATGTAAAACTGTGGAAATTTACCAGAAAAAAAAGTCAGAAGTTCACTCGGCTGAAGATATCAGAGACATGCCAAACTCAAAAACTGCTATCTAGCACCCCTCACTGAATTAAAATAAATAAGAATATTCCTAATTTCAACTAATTCATTTAAGTAAGTGGACCCACACAACCCTAGCAGGTGTCTTCCACTATGCTCCATGCCTCAACTCCTGTTGAGGTCAGTGTCTGCATTTGCTCTCTTTGCTGAGATGGCCCTTTGTCCGCATCTCAGACCAGACCTACCACCAGATCTTCGCCAGGGTCCTCTACTGGATTTGGGTGGAGCTGGGATGTGCCCTCCAGAGCATGTGGAAACTTTTTGGCTCCCATGTTGCTGCTCAGCACTTTTTAATCAACATGCAAGCACCCACCAGGCTGCTGTATGGGAGGAAGGCAAACTAGACGTGGCTGTAAACATGGACACATGTACAAGTTTTAGTGTTGCATAGCCACAGCTACTGAGACTTGGGTGCACACACTGAAGTGAGGAATAGCTACTCATTCTAATGAATAAATAATATTTGGCCAGGAAAAGAGAAGGAGCTTGGCTGAGTCTCAAGCCTTGTTCATATTCCTACACTAATAGGAATTTTTCAGGGAATGCAGAATAGCTCTTATTGAGGATGATGAAGCATGGTCAGCTGAGAACAGTAAGTGGACTGCTCAGGTACTCAACCAGATAACTGGGCAGCCAGGTCCAAAGATGTGCTCTGGGCATGGATTTGGGGCTGGATGCCCTGACCTCACCAGGTGCCCTAACAATAACCTTTTGGCTTTCCTAGAGGAGTAAAAACACCTCTCTTTCTCTTTGGCACTTTGACTAGAAATCCTATCCTCCCATGGAAACCTTTCTTATGAAAATTTCATCAAAACTGGCATATTCCCAAGAGAAGTCTCCATTTCAACAGAGTGGCATTTCCCACTGATAAACTATGTTTCTGGAAAATGCCCAAATAACTCTACTGCTTGGCACCTGTTTAAGTTGCTAAATATTGGATCAAGTGATTCACATTAGCATGGAGTGCCATAGATTTTTTTCACTGTGTGACACTTGGAACAAAAGCTCTCTTTTACAGTACCAAAAAACACTTGGAGAAGGCTGAAAGCTCAGGTGAGGCTCCCACTTCATGATCAAGACCCTCAGGCTTCACCCAAGATGAAGCACTGCCCACAGTACCTCTCCAGGGTGCATCTGTCCCTTTCTGCTCTCTCTCCTACATTCCCCTGACATGTTTCTGCACACACAGGTTTAGGGAACTTAAACTGGTTTTAGAGAAACAATCTAATGTGTTTCTGTGAAAGTGGGCTTGGTCCACCATCCACCATCATCTTCACAGGCAGCTCTGCCCAGACAGAAGAGAAATTCCAGCAACAGCTCAAGATCAAATGCAGGTGGGCAGAGGGGCAAAGCAGACTTGTGGGGGCCTTGTGGTGGCAAAGAGAAAGCCTGGGGGACAGAAGACCAAAGCTAAAACATGTGACACTGCTCCTATGTCAATCAGGTATTTGGTGTAAAGGTCTGATTCTTTCAGGCTTGATTCAAAACTTACCGTTGCCTACAGAATTCCCTTTTACTGACTTCGGGAGTTCTGGTCTCTAAAGTTATTCTGTGTTCTAACTTATGCTTAAGAGCCAAACCAAATAATGTTTGCTTTTGGTAGGACAGAAATAGTGAATCCCTGAGGATATTTTCTCTTCTTCAGAGATTATGAAGCTTTCTTACTGAGATGGAAACCTCAATGGTAAAATTCATCCTAATTTTATGTATCTAATGTCTTTACATAACTAATGATCAGGCATGATTCATCCCAGCTACCTGAGATGTCTGCTTTGGGATGGGATAAAAGGCGCCGCAGGCAACATTGATTCTCTTGATTACCTCCCATCTGACCATTACAGATGAATCCTCTTCCAGTCATTGGAAATAGAAAACAACATCTCTTCAGAGCACGTTAACATTTGTGCCATGATGTTTATAACAAGGTTCTTGATGACTCAGAGGGCATAGCTTCAAAGGGGTGAAACATGGCTAGTCTGAAATTCTTATTTTCTCTCTGTTTATGCACACATATACACACAGAGCTACTTTAAATACATTAATGCTGAAAGCCCATTTTCTCCCATAACTGGTAGATTCTCCACTACAAAAACTCAGCTCCTCGAGCCTGGCACCCTGTGGGGTCACTTACATGACTGCAAAGTGGATGCACACTCCTGTTGTGAGCTTTACATCTGCTTAATACATCTGTGAATGGCCAAATCTAGTACAGGATGGCAGAGAACTGAGTCCTAAGGAGTTTTATTCTCTTTGACTGCAGATATTTTATCCCCTCAGTGCACAGCTCAAGCAAGGAGTTTCCAACAGGCAATCAAAACATGCACTTAACCCAGTGAAACTGAGGAGAAAAACATTCTCTTTGACAGCAAAACTGGTGACTGATTGCCAGCAGGTCTGACAAAATCATCAGGAAATCATGAGATAAATAAATACAGGTGCATTGCCTTCCTCTTCTTTCTTATTTCAATAGATAATTGAATGTAAATGGTTATTAAAAAAATTCTGTGTGACATTTAATGGCTTCAAAGGCTGTTGGAGGCTAAAGTTTTTTATTTATTCCCACGGCATATGGAAGATAAGCAACAGCACGGCAGGATATGGTGCTGTGGAAAGAACCCCTGCCATTTCCAGCTGGTGCCCTGAATCAGTGTAAATTCATTGACCTCTCTGCTATGGCCTTGGATGTGACTCCTTGTGACATGAGTTCCTGTTCACTGGACCCTTCTCCTCAGGACAGCATAGTCTGCAGTGTTAGGACATCCCAGGGAGCAAGAAATAAATGACTGGGTCTTTCATAGTTTTTCTCAGCTTCCTTTCTGGTGGGATAATTATAGTTTTAAATGTTCTCATTAACTTAATGACCTGTTGCTCCTTGAGGAGAATACTGTGAGGAGATTTATCCTGGTGCTGGCAAACAGCAACTGTCTGGTCCAGCTCAGGTGCTGCAGGCTGCAGAGACTTGGCCTGGCTATTGGGAAAATCCTCATGCTGGTGGATTTAATGGTGAGAGAGTTTCCCATTCTCTCAGAAGTTTTCAGAACCATCCCAAAATGCAGAACTTGAGCTCTTGTGGATAATTGCAGGCCTTGTAGGCTTTTTCTGCTCAAATAAGATGAATACTGAACAACTCAACTCCTATTTTGGAATGTTACCACAGAAACCATCAGATTTTGGGGGTGTTGGTAGGATAGAGATTTGAAAAGATTTTTTTCAACACTTCATCACTCTGTTTAAATTTGGGCCAATAAAGTGAGTCCAGAGCAGTGTGTTTGCAGAGAGCTGTGAGGCTGAGAAGAACCCTGTGCTCTTCTGTACCTAGGAAATATCATGAGAAGGTAAAAAGCATTGCAAAAAGTTATTGAAGAGAAGGCAAGGTTGGGATTCATGTTGCCTGAGTATGAATGTAACACTTTACACCACACAGATGTCAACATCTGGGTTAGCCCCTGTGTCTTGACAGATTTACTTTTCAGATTTGACACCTATTCCCAGATGGAGTGAACAGCCCTGTGGGAATTACTTTTTCTCTCCACTGACTACAGAGAGAGTCTAAACAGTTCAGTTCAGCTGCAGACAACTACAGTGAAGCCCTGACAGTAGCCAAGGCAGCCTTTAATGCATCAAGTGAACCAGCAGAAGCAGCAGCTCATGGAGATGGGAACAGGATCTAAGTTAACACTATGCCACATCACTTTTCACTGCAGGAACTTGATGCAGAAAAATGCACCACTCTTGCTGCTGAAATCTCACAGTATCTCCCTGCAATGGTGTCTGGATCAATATATAAATGTAAGAAAGGCTGGAGTCTGTGGGGGTCCCAGAGTCAAGTACAGAGTCACTTTCTGTCCATCATTTTCTGCAAAGACTCTAAACGAGGTTAATTATTGGCTTATTTCTGGTTAGGAATTTGTAGCGTTTGAGTCATTGCTGCTAGGGCTAAGCCTCAACCTGATGGAAGCATTTTTGGGAAGGAAATCCTTGTTAGTAACTACTAACCTCAGTCTCATAAAAAATTAAATCTAATTTCTGTGAAGAAAGTAAGGTTTAAACATGTGTCACCTCTGTGGATATTCCTTTGCCACGTGGCTTCCTTTTGGATTCTAGTTTGTCCTGCCCTCCCAAGGCTCTCTCAGCAATAACTGGATGTCTTTTCCTTGGAAGGCAAGGCAGAAATGTGAAAGTATGAGCATAAAATGAAAAGCACTTCAGTCAAAGGATTATTTCAAAGAGAGTGAGAGGAGTACATTCCAAACCTATCAGTATCAATGAGGTCTCTCTAATATCCCTTGATATACAGTTGTACAGAACTATCAAAGGTGTTAAAGAGATAGCTAAAGTGAGAAGAAGAATCCTAAAGTTGAATAAAGTAAAAGTCACAGATCAAACCTTATTAATGCCTGTCGCTTACAACACCCACATCAGAAGAAATTAGCACCTCTTGGCACAAATCCCACATGTACACAAAACCAGCAATGCACAAGAAAAGGCAAAAAAAGGGATGAATATTAAAGCAATCACTCAAAGGAAGGATTCATCTCCTGATCCTAACTACGCATGAAGTAAAAAATAAAATGTCTATAGAGGAATTTTATAGGCAGAAAAGTAGCTGGGTACACGAGGGACCAGAGTCAAAGCATGGAAGCTGTGAAGAGCAGATGAAGAACTCAATTTGATCAAATGAGGATGATTAAATATCAGTGAACTGAGAAATAATGAATACTTAGATGAGTAATGGGGCTAAACACTGATTAAAACTAAGCACCTGTTTAGAAAGAAAACCAATCATTTTAAAGTACCAACAAAAAGAAAGGTTGAAGTCAGAACAGTGACAAGTATTGCTGTGACAGAAAGCCCCTACAGTATTCTGGTTGAATAGAGAAAACAGAGGTAAATAACTTAGAAGTAATGAATTCAAGGGATGTGAGCGTGTTTGATTTTCTCTCTCCTTCAGTACATGTCAAAAGGACTGGAGTTTGCTATCATGTTGATGGAAATGAAAAGACCAGAGGAGAGCTAGGGAAAAGGAGAATTGTTCTGTGTCTAATTTTCTGTGAGATGAGGGAACACAGTGATGAGCCACACAGTCATCCTTCACTGTTTTGTTGCTCTGTACAGCTGCAATGGCAGTACTAGTCTGTCATCCACTAACTTTTGGTCTCTATAAATGTACAATTACCCCTTGCTGGCAGCAATGATCAAGTATCTGAACTTCTCCTTATCTCTAACAAGACTCCTCCTGCACCTCTGCTGATCACTTTGACTGGCTTTATAACCCCCACTAGAAGCAGAAACCAATAATTTTCTATTGAGTCTGGGGACCAAACAGCCTTTGGGAATCTGCTTTTCCAGCCTGTGGTGTCTGTGTTTGCTGGCCATCCCCCTCATCAAACCCAACAGGTTTTCATTTTCTCCTGGCCATATGAGGCCAAGGATGAGAGTGTGTGTGCATGTAGATGTGTCTCTATAAAGGGAATGCTGGCACTACACTTTTTACTGAGGGAGGTACAGATGCTGCAGCCTACTCACTCTCTCTTCTCCTCTTGGACTCCTACACTCATCAGCAGCTAGAAATACTCCAGAGATTGCACTAACCTACGCTGGCTGGGAATGGTGCCAAAGTGGCTGTTTGGCAGAGAGTTGCTGAAGTCTAGCTCAGCGTGGCCTTTCATACCCTCTGTTTGACCCTCCTAAACCCTGGGGGATTAGTACCCCTCTGAGCCTCATTATACCATCCATCAAAGAGTCCCCACATGAGGTTAAATCTCAACCGGCCAAGGAGAGCTGGAGGTTGGGCAGCACAAAGACCTTCATTCACTCTCCAGAGGAGGCTCTTAATTTTTAGGCTTGCTGACTGCTTATATACAGTGTGAAATGCTCAAAGTGACTGCTTCCTGGGATAAGGAATTAAAACAAACAAGTAAACAGAGAAGCAATGTTAGCATGTTTCTTCCCTACTATTAAAAACAGTTTTATGACCCGAAAAGGATACGCCAACTGATTTTGGCAGTGATCACTCATCTAATCTACTCCACACATAGATGCATCTGTCTTCTTACTTACAACATCAGCTGTCACCATGGGACTCTGTCTTTATTTTCTTCAACAGATTTTTAGTGGGTTCTCTAGACCTAAAAATAAACAAGCTCTCCTGGGGAATATGTTTGTCTCCTCAACTCCCATGTGCAGGTTGCAGCATGATTCCTGCTGGCTGTTTGGAGATTTATATTCCAGAGCTTTGCACAGACCTGCCAAGTGGCAGGATGGGAGTGAAAGCCAACAGATGAATTATAGAAGTTGCTGTATGTTTTCAGCAAAAATAACACTGACTTCGATAGAAACATGGGGGCTGATCTTGCTTATCCTTTTGCACTTGATATAGAAATTGTCACTGTGGACAATAAGACCTTCTACAATGGGATTCCCCTATTAGCCAGGCATCTCCATATCAGCTCTGCTGCAAAATATGGTGAACTATAAATTGATCTGAAGTACTTTGTGCATACCTATCTCAAACATGGAAACTCATTCCTTTTTGCATTCACCTTCAGGTCCCTCAGAGTCAAAACTTTTGTGTCTGCAGAACTAGATAAATAGAACACAGGCTATGAGCTCTGCTTCACTATCTGAGTCCATTTGATGGACTTAGGGGATTTAATTTTTTAGTTACTGCACTTGGAGAGTTGTCTTACATGAAGAACTCTGAATCACATAATGACAAAAAAAGTCTAGGCTGGAAGAGACCTCTAGAGATCCTAGGATCTAGAGATCCTAGCCCAATCTTTTGTTGAAAGCAGAGTTTAATTAGGTTATTAGGACTTTGAAAAGTCAAGTCTTGAATATTTGCAGTGAGGAAGACTCTTCTGCTTTTTTGGACAACCTGTTCCAATGTTTAATTGTTCTCACAGTGATGCATATAATTTATATCCAGGTGGAATTTCTTTTAAATCCAGTTGTGCCCATTTCCTCCTATCTTCTCACTGTTTGTTCTTGTGAAGAAACTACTTCTTTACAACTACCATAAAGTATTGGAAGTTTATGATTAGAGTCCCACTAACCTCCTCTTCTCATGGCTGAACAAACCTAGTTCCTTCAGCCTTTATTCATACATCAAGTTCCCCAACCCTCTTGTCATGCTGAGATTGTCTCCGATTTTGTAGCAGCTCCAAGTCTGATCTTGGCACTTACTGGTCATTTTGAGTCAGGCACAAAACACAACCAGGCAAAAAATGACCTGCCTCCTGCTTTATATAGCCCAAGGCAGCTCTGCAACAGTGATGTAAGAACATCTTGGGCTGTGAGTCCTGCACTCAGTCTCTGAGGCTGCCAGGCTGACACAGCTCAAAGTGCACACACAGACACACATGCACACACAAAGTCCCTCCCTTGGAAAGCTGGTTTAACTGTTCTCTTTAGAATGCTTAAGCCATATGGTTCTGATTATTTATAAAGATAAAAGTGTGTATTTTATTCTGTTTAAAAATAACCAGACTTAGGGAAGGAAGATGCTTTTGTGTAAATTATTTAAAAATAGGAAAGCTGCTAATCCCTGGAGAGAACCCTCGCTAGTGTGGATGCAGTTCCAGGAAGCCCCTGAGAGAACAGGACAAGGGGCCTGTCTGCTCAACCACGCTTCAATAATGCCCTTTTACACCCTCAGCATGACCACCCTGACTGCTCCCTCTTGAGCTAGTGCACATTCCTGCAGAACAGCTGATGAAAGGCAGCTGCAGGGCAAATATAACTCATGGCATTCTCCGTTGTGGCTTCTTTCCTCTCCCAGTGCTTCAAGATTTTAACAATGTCCCTTAAACTCTCACTGAATGGGGCTCTAATGAGGCTGGAAGGCTGAAGGCTGACACCTGTGACTTCTCAAACTCATTTAATTCATAGGTTCAGAGTCTAAGCTGCCATGGTGGAGGTTGCTGTAAACTGCCCAGCAGCCTTGGGCAAGATGAACAATGTGGATATATGTGGTGAGGAATTCAGGTTTAAGATGGGAGTGTCCAACTAAGGTCAGCACTGGGTTGGATGAATGGCCCCAGGTATGGTTGAAGAACATGAAACAACTCTGTCTTCTGCTGGTCCTTCTCTGCTTTGAGGTTGATGTCATAAGCAGGGCAAAGTATGGCCTGTGGCTCCTTGAAGCCACTGTGCGTCCCCTCCATCTCTGGCACCCTTGGCTGGCTGTGCTGCACCTTGCCACAAGCACAGAAGGCAGCCAGGCCATGGTTGCCTTTTCCATGGTGGTTGGCAGTTGGCTGTCCTAGAAACTGTGTCCTCCCTCTGTACCTATCCTGCCAAAGGATTTAATGAGGTTAAACACACAAACACTGAGCAAGGTCTCAGATGGAAGTGTGAATGGGGAGGAAAATGTGAGTGCTGTTCATTCCGGTTCAAATACACAATTAAACTTTGAATTTCTTCTCAGTTTTGGCATCATTCCTTGTGACTTTCTCTGTCCTTTTGCTGATGCTGAGCAAAAAAACCCTGTTTATAAGACTTATAGTTACATAGAGTTCTCTCTAACAAGGACTTTCTATGGCGCAATTCATAACCTTTCTTCACCCCCTTTCATCCCCAGTCTCTTGCTGTAGGAAAGTGTTTCTTCAGGGTGAAACTGTGAGAGGACCAGCTATTTCTGTCTCCCTGACATTTCTCATTACAATCCTCCTCATTCCCCTAAACAATTTTTTTTTCTGACTGCCAGATTTGCACAAGCTCTTTTATGACAGTGGAGGAGATCTGACATTCAGCTGAGCTTTGCATTGGTTATTTGGGTGTAGCACAGCAGTGAATGGTTTTTATTGATACTATTGTCATTTTGTGAAATTGCTCTGGGAATGTAAAAACCCATCATTCTGCATCCCAGTCTTCCTCCTGAGATAAGTGCTGGCCTGGCAGACCACTGCCTCCAGCTTCTCAGAGGATCCAGACTTGTATCCCAGTTAGGACTTCAGATCCTATAAACTCTCATGTCTGCCACTGCTGCACTGTAGCAGCACCTCCCCGTTTTATCCTCCCAACACTTCCATGAAGAAGTGAAAATACAATTGCACCCATGCTGTACAAGGGGACCTGGAACATAAGTAGACCCTATAATCTGTCTTTGCACACTGGAAGTCTGTGGGAGGTCAAGAGCTTAGCTCAAATTCCCCCCTTGAAAGTAAGTGGTCTCACTGCTGGATGACCTCTTCATCTTTAGATCTACCTCCTTCCAGCCCTCTGGGACATCATCTTTTGCTTCTGTTTCTCAATCAGTGCTTTCACAGCAGAGCTCAGGCTCGGAGCCTTGCTCTGGGCTGCAGTACAGAGCATTGAACTGGCACTGGTTCAGGGAGAGGACTGCCAAGGAGTGGGGTCCAAAGGCTCTCAGCAGTGTGGTGGATGACAGCCAGCCCCAGCCACATGGCATCTTCTTCCTGTGCTTTGGGAGCAGGGAGAGGGGATTAGTCTTTCCCACCTTGCCTTCAGGTGGCTAACAATAAGGAAATCATCTCAGTCATGTCTCATGGGAGACCAGATTCCCTTAAGCATTCCTTCAGAACTCCCTGGACTGAGGTCCTGCCGTAACATATCACATGCATAATAATGATTACTATGGAGTGCAGAGTTTTTGAGATAAAATTCTTGGAATTTGGCTTGATCTATGATAGAAGACACAAAGAACTGCTGAAGCACGATTCCCTGCTCAGTCAAAGCAGGTTGATGAAGAAACTGTTCTATTTGCCACCTTCTCTTCCTCTGAAGGACACTGTGATTAGTTACAGACAGGTAGTCAGGAAAAGAGATTTCTTCTCTGCTGAACAACATCTACATTCTATTTTCTTGTTGGTGACAGAATTGGTGTTATTGTTTTAAATCCTCACAGGATATGTATTAATTAGTAGCAAGAGTGAGTTCCACAGATCCAGCGCTTATCCCTGACTCATTTCTCCAGCATAAGGACTGCCACTGGAATTCCTCCTTGGAGAGATTAAAAAGCCCCAAACCAACCAAGCTTTCAAAATTAACATGTTGCAGAGATGTCATAACGACAAGCATTATTTCTGTGTGGGTCTGAGAGTCGTTCTGGAGCTGAAAGAATATCTCAAACATAGTTAATGATAATTTCGTTAACATGACCTCCTGGTTACCTTCTTCCATCACAAGCAATTCCTAATTGTCAGAAATCATCCTTTTTGTTGTTGTTGTTGTTGCAGTGGATTTCAAGGACTAAGAAGAGTAAAGAATTTTCCTCCAGGCAAAGAAAGGTAGCTGGAGATTTACACATGTTTTCAGTGGAAGTACACCAAATCCGTATGTCTACATTTGGAAGCATTCTCTGTTGGTTTTGGACATGAAAATAATGAAATTGAGATTTCTGTTTTGCAAAAAAATAAAGTCTAATGGACGGAAGTTAATCCACAGAGCCAATTTTGGATTTTCTCCTACATTTTCTTTGGATTTAAAGAACTTTGAAAGGTAGGTTAATTCCAGCCCAGAGGAGATAAAAAACCTGAAAAATTCTTATTCCACTTCCAACTAACTAGCAGAAAAGAAGACTGCCTTGTTTCTGATTTGTTCCCAATACATTTCCCAAATTCTTGTTTGCTCATATATTTTGAGATTTTCTTTCTTGGTTGAATTATTTTCTTTGTAGAAGTTTTAAAACCTACCACTAAGCTCAAAAGTAGCATGGGGTCCTGCTGTCATCAGACTAGCCTCAGTAATTTTACTTAAAAACTTCTGTTTAAGTGTTAGTCAACTTCAGGGTCTGCAGGCTGGGAAGAAAATATATGGATTTTTCAGAAATTGTACCAACATATCAAGTTAGAGCTGAATTTAAGTTCTGTGAAATGAAGATTCAAACCAATGGAAATATTTCCACATTTAAGCATTCCAATGCAAACAATTTATTTGGAATTATTCCCTTGCTGGGTTTGTAAGCCAAACACTGCATCATTTTGCTAGAAAAGAAGAGCCAGATTTTTTAGCTTCCAGTAAGTTTCACAGTCTATTTTAATTCTTTATGTGGAGTGAAATACAGTAAGTATGGAATGACAAAAATTGAAATGCAAATGAAGTTTTTTAGAATTATTTGCTGTGAGTGATACAAAAATGTAAATGCACTGAAAAATGTGATCTCAGGGTTGAACATTTCCCCTGCTTAATTTCAAGTCAGA
This sequence comes from Rhipidura dahli, assembly GCA_013399225.1. NCBI lineage: Eukaryota > Metazoa > Chordata > Aves > Passeriformes > Rhipiduridae > Rhipidura > Rhipidura dahli. The sequence goes on along the minus strand of VXAC01005022.1, from coordinate 358,234 downwards.
GAGGAATTTCTGTACTTTTGAATTGCATCTCATGGCTGATGTTTGCAATGCTATCCCTGGTGTGTAATACAAAGGAGTGTTAATTATTTAATGATGTCAACAGGTTGTCCATGGGAATGGGGAGAGTGGGAAATAAGAAAGATGAGTAGAAGGAAATGGAGACAGCAACATAGTGTAAATAATGAAACTTGTAAAGCTCTGTCCTGAAAAAAAATTCTGTATTATCATAGCAACAAAAGCCAGGAGTATGACATGGGCAGCATCTCCATCCCCCTGAAAGACTGGTGCTCCTGAAGAGAAGTGAATGTCTGGGATGAGCTTTGCAGAGGGTTTTTTTGGGATCCTTTGCCTAGAAGTTTGGAATCTGTTCCTTTAGCTGCAGATGCCTTCCAAGAGATGCATAAATGTCCCTTCTGGCACCCACTGCTTTTCTTTGGCAGAGCTTGGACCCTTCACTCCTGGAAGAGCACTGTTTATGCCAGTCCTGAGGAATGATCTTTCATACCTAATGCAGGACGGAAGCCAAAGTAGACCTTCACAGCATGTTGTTTCTATACCTAAACCATAAATACCATACCAGTGCCCTCTCTCAGACCCCAGACCATAGCCAAGATAGAGTGTGGGAAACCAGACCAGAGAGGACCAAAGAAGGTGAGGTTCCAGCAATTCTGCAAAATCTTGCAGTGTCAGGAATTTACTTTAGGAGATGAACCTGGATGTTATCTTTGTGTCTACATGAGTCTTCAAACACAACTCTGTAGATAACACTGTAAGTCACCTTGGTAATGAAGCAGTTTCCATTTCAACAGTCCTATAAGTTTGTGAGCTTCCAATGAAGATTCCAGGGGCTGGGTTTTTGTCTTTGGTAGAAGCATGTCTGGATCTATATTGCTTCACAGCATTTTTTCCTGCATGTTAGAGCTTGGGAGTATTAAATAATTCATATACCAAGTAGAAATAATAAATTATCAGTGAAGGGGGCTTAAAATTCACCATACATAAGAAAAGATGGATCATTATAACTTATTATGAAGTCCCCCTTACTGCCAAGCTTTGAGGTTCAATGCCATAACATAATAAAGCCAGTGAAGCTCAGTGATTAAACTCTGCTTCCTCAACCCCTTTAAATTCAGATGGGAAAAATGCAGGAAAAGGATATGACTTAAATAGTGATGGGAGGGAATAGTAATAATGCCGAGTCAAAGAGAGGTCATTCTGAAACACACCTTGGGGACAGCAGGTGTGGTAATAAATTAACTGTATATACTTCAAGGCAGGGCAAGAGAGACACAGAGGAATTCCAGCAAAGAATAAGTTGCACATGGCAGAGGCTGCCAAGCAATCACTGGCTGATTTGGGGCCCATTCTTGGAGAAGCTCCATGCTCAAAACAACCACAGACAATTGAAGAAGCAGAGCCAGACTTGTTCTTGCACTGCAGCCCCTTTCCCACAGCGGTGCTTTTCCAGCATGGTGCACTGATCCACCAGTGCCCAAGGTGGTGCACCCTGGCTCGTGGAAGGCATTGAGACACAAGGTGCCCTTGGAGGAGTTTTGGATCCATCTCTCCCTCCACACCTACACTAAAAAAATCACAATGCCACCTAAGCTATTTAGTGGCCCATGGCTGGGGAGCTGACATCCTACAACAGAAAATAGTTCTTGGGGAACTGCAGCAGCCTGTCCTCCACAGCTAATCCAGGCAGGAGGGGATTTCATCCCCTTCCTTCCCTCATAAAGTGGAGGGTAACTCAAGGAAGGAATCAAGGTTTTGAAGTACAGTAAAACTCATGCTGCCCTCCTGTGTGGCCTTACCCTGAGAAAGAACAGCACAGAAATTTGGTGGTGCAGCTACTGTAAAGACCTAAGAATGCTGAAGCCTGATGCCTTCACCCAAGCCTCAGACTCAATGATGCGCACAAACAGGCTCATTACTGGTATTTGATCCTTCTCCAATGTTTTATAAACCAAGTATTGAAAAATCAATATATAAATTTTGAAAATTCTGTCCAGAACCTTCCAATCAGAAGAAACCCAAACCAGCATCAACAACTGCTGAACAGACAGTTTAATGGTTACAGCTTTAAGGCTTTGGAACAAAAGGAAAAAAAAATTACTTGTAGCAGTTGCTGCACTTGAATGTTAATCACCCCAGACTATGAAGTTTTGTTGACATTTGTGGACTCTGAAATTACGTGACCTAGATTCTACATCTCCTTTTACTCATTTCAAAAGTCCAGATTTAAGAAGCAGATCTCTGGTTGTGACACTTTAATGAGCTACAATTTATGCAAAAGAATGAGTCACTCAACAGACAGCTCTCAACATTGCAGTTTTTGGTAGGAAGTTTTACTGTGCAATCTCTCTTTTCATCCTGTATCCATGTGCTGAAAGTGTATGAAGTTTTGTGTATTCAAGGATGGTAAGATTAAGCCTTAAATGGCATTCAGAGTGCATTTCCATCTCTCCTCCCCCAGTATATTTTGTTTATAGAGATGTCATGTTATACTCAAATATAGTCTTCTACTTGTTAACACTTACAAAAAACATCTCAGCTCAACTGAGGAAAAGTGGGCAATTTGCCTGTCTGGATTTCTGAAAATAAAGAATTTTGTAATGAAATAAAGTCAGATAACCTTCCCAAAAAGCTACATTTTGTTTTAGGTCTGAAATATCAGTAGTTTGTTTCAATTTTCTTTGTGAGAAAGCAACTCTTATACATATTTGTCTAGTTTCTCCCAGCTGAAGGATGCAAGATCTCTATAGTTAATGGATTTTACATGAGAATTATGGGAGAAAAGTTGGTGGTCTTGCTTTCTAGGGACAAATTTAATTGACTACCAAGCATTACAGAGAAAGCAATGGTCATGACACTCCTTAGTAAATCCTGCCTGAAGACAGTATTTGCCCATAAGGTATAGAAAAAATATGTTTTTGAGGAATAGCTGATCATCTTCATATATATCAGGAGAAGATATGACTTCCTTGACATCCAGATCCACACAATAGCCCAGCTCATTCTGTCTCAGAAAAGGAGGTTGTATCACACAGCTTGGAAAAGGAGAGAAAAGGAAATGATATCTCCATGTGGTTAGATAGAGGACAGCAATATGTAAGAACTTACAGATTCAAAAAAATGGGGAAGAAAATAAGCTCTCTGCAACTCAAAATGGACAACTCAAAAAGTAGCTAAGATGGGCCAAAAGAGGTGAACAGTCTTAGGAAAATTAAGCAGGTCTCCTGCAAAGAGAAGAGTAGAATAGTGCAGCAGCTTTCCAGGAGAAGGTGAGGCAGCTTTTAACTACAGATGAGACCCTGAGGTACAGAGGGACAATCGCTGGCAGTGACCTGCACTGTAACTGGTGACATCGTAAGAAGATTCATTGCACAGATCCTGGGAGACACTGCAGATGGGAGAGACATCCCTCCCGGATGTAAAGAGGAAAGGTGCTGGGGAGGAGAGGGGGACCCTTTTGGCTCTGTAAATTTGGAAGGGAAAGGAAAACGAGAGGATCCTTTTCATCCCAGCTCATGCAGCCATTGTATATGGTTCATATATAATTCTAAGCCATACACGATTCCAGGTCAGAAAGACTGCTGGAATACAGCTCTGAAATACTGATGTGTAAGATGTTCAGCAGCTGCAACTTCTGCCCGTCTTTCGTTGGACAACACAACTCTCTTCTCATTAAACCTCTTTTTGCAATTTGGGAACACAAGTAGCAAAGCTTGTAATTTGTAACTCTGTAAATTGGTTATCTGAATACTCCTGAAGGTCCATAAAATCATGATCTTCCAAACTCAAACCAAGAAAACTTAGTTGTTTGATTTGTTTGGTTGGTTTTTAAGGTTTTTTAAAGGCATCCTGTAGGAAAAAGCACTTATGAAAGAAAAATTTCCCTAATGTAAAGAACAGGAAAGATGTGGGAGTTAAAAACCATAAATGAGAGTTAAAAACCATAAATGAAAGTTTCAAGTTTTAAAATATAAGTGATCAATAGGAAAAGCTAAAGAGTTGGTAGAATAGCAACAATTGCCAGACTACAAACAATAAGAACAAATATTTTAGGGGAGAAAAGAAAAGCTAATGTCAAGTATAAGATATCTCTTAGATTCAGATATAAAATTATGCAATAAGTATATATAAAATCAAAAAGAGTGGAGAAAAAATATTCAGCAGGTATTTCTGTTGTACATTTGAAAGATAAAAAAAACCCCAAAAGTCTTAGCCCAAGTGATGCTGGATGAAAACAAATTATACTATGCACGTCAAAGGAAGATATGAAATAGAATTTGATATCACATTTCTACAAATAATAAAATCAAAAAAATAATTTACATTAGGCATCAAGAAGGGCTGAGGCAAGAATTACCTAGATCTGCTGTGGTTAGTTGATAATTTGTCCTGGTAAATAAGGCAATGCTGTATCTTCAGACAGTCCTCTTGTGATCCTGTGTTAGAGAGGAATGGGAGAAACCAGAGACCATCAGTCAGTCTGACATTTCTTATGGGCCAGACAGTGGGGCAGTAAGTCCAGGACTCTGTCAATGAAGAGTTAGAGCTTAAGAAGGTCAGAAGAGAAGACCAGGCAAAATGGTTTTAATGGAACATACATCTTGTAAAACAAGTCTGTTATCTCTTTTTGATAAGATTATAGTTTTGGATGATTAGGACAGCTTGCTGAGGGGGTACCTTTGGATTTCTCCATGGCACTTCACTTAATACTGCCTGACACAGTGATTAAAATCTTGCATTGAAGGGAATCAACAGGGCAAAAAATAAATGGATGAAAAACTGTCTCACTGACAGAAACTGGAAATGGAGTTATTAACATAGCTGTTCCTGGATGAAGCCATTAGTAGAGGATGTGTCTGATCCCCAGCTCTTGGTCAGATACCATATGATGCTTTCATATCCGGTATAGGAGGTGATAATATACACTTACTTTTTAACATGCTGTGAGGTGAATGATCAAAAAGGTCTGGTTTTTTTAGTTTTCATCCAGAAAATTAAGGCTCGTAATGCCTAATCAAGGTGCAAGGACAGGAAAGAAAGAAAACAAATGTCTCTGCAGAGGATATATGTATTTTTAAAAAGTACGTTTTCAGGAGAGTGAACCTTTCTTCAGACACAATGCTAGATGGTTCATTAACTAAATATTTCGTTCACTTGAGCTGGCATCCTTCCAAACAGGTATGGAAATAGTGGAAGTCCATAAAATGCCCAGGCCCAAACACTAATTGAGAACTATGAAATCAACCCTTTTTTAGAAGACTTACAGAACACAATCTATTCAGCTTATTTGCAATAAAGTGGGAATGAGGGATTTGGTTCTGTCTGTGTCCCTGCAGATTGTTGAGAACCAACGCCATATACAATAGCAGGTTACATAAAACTGATCCCTTCCTGAAGAAAAGATAAATCAAGAGGCCACTCAGGGTCTCTCCCAGCCTTGCATTCTCTTATATTATGACATGATGTGTTTTAAGTCAGAAAAAAAAAGCAGTGTCCTAGCTGTGAGATAAATTAGATATTTGAGCAACTACCAGTAAAGGTACTGAACTCTTGCTCACTTGAAACCCTTACAAGAAGATTAGTTACCCCTATTAAACACAAGCTTAGTCCAGATTTTGGGGAAGATTGCAGTGGCCTGTGCCACCATGCAGCGTCCAGCTATTAATCCAGAGAACTGGAGTATTTAATTCAAATGTCTTTGGTACTTACACCTCCATGTATCATGTCTGATTGTTTCTTTAAGTAGGACCTGAGCATCTCACTGTTGTCTATTATTTTCATATTCATATATATATATATACAAAATATAACATATAAACATATATATGTGTATATATACATATAAAATTACACTCCTGGGGTTAAATTTCTTCATGGTTCTTCTTTAATATACAGTACTAATTTCACAAAATTACTCCTGACACTACAAATCTGGACTTTTCTGGTGGCTGAGTTATTTTAAAAAGCCTGATGGGGGGAAGAAACTTTCATCTGTGTCTTCAGGCTGCTATGTAAATCTCCTGAGGTCTCCTGGGACACTTCTTGTCTACATCATCACCCTTTGTGCCTGGCTTGGGCCTTCTCATAGGGAAGTATTTCAATTGTCTTTCAAAAAGCTGGAGTCAGGGAAATCTCACCACAGCTAGATGAAGCATTTTGAACCTTTACTAAGAGAAATAATATTGAAATTGAACCTTCCCATTTAACCAAAAGGTGAACTGATGGGTGTTTGGGTACAGACCTAGGGCTCAGTGTTCTGCACTGCCCCTGCCTCTGCACAGCCTTCCACAGGGAAGCACCCAGAGGTCCTGGTTACCCCTTTCTTGCACCCATTTCTGCAACAATGCCTCATCTCTGATGCATGAAGAAATGCCAGTCATCCTGGGTAAATTTCCAAGAAACAAATTATCTTAGAAGAAAACTGACACGCCTTTGCCTCTGAGCTGTCATGTAATTATTACAATGCAATTTTTTCTCATAGTTTACTACATTATTTTATGTTTGTAAAGCAGGTTGGAAGTAAAGCACATACTTCTATTACTTTGCAGAACCCAGTGATTAGCAATAGTCTAGGTTTTCCAAAAAATAATTATCTGGTTTTGGCTTGTTTGGAAGTAACACATTCCTAAATTATCGTGATGTTTCCACCAGAGATTTTTATCTTCTTGTGCCTTATTTTTTCAAGTGATATCCCAAACAGTATCATCCTGTAATAATTTATCAATATGGCAAGGGTAGACTGTAGCACTAAGAAATATATAGGGAAATTTAGGAAAATGTCAGAAATAGTGATGCATAGAATACAATAATCAAAGTCCATCCTCTCTGTAGTCCGTTTTCAAGATGTACATAGGAACTCCTGAAATTGAAGATTGCTGGGGCACCAACAGTGATTTAGGGGATGAGAAGGTTAAGAGGGACCATTTTCTTTTCAATGCAGCTCCACTTGGCCCTTCTGACTCACTGAGAAAAGCTAGGACTGTTATATTATTATCATCATTAGATTATTAGTAGTAATTTGTCTTTTTTGACTTGGTATTAGCACTTTTTTCCCTTACCAAACAGGGCTTCTCAGTTAGTAAATTTCTTTTTTTTTTTTTTTTTTTTAAAATGGGGGGCGTGNATTAAATTTTTTTTTTTTTTTTTTTTTTTTTTTTTAAGAATGGGTGCTGTCAAATCAGTGTGCATACTTATTTTGTTTTTGAATTCATTACTAGGTCTTTAAAGGCACCTTCTGATTTATTACTCCTGAAATAATTATTAGAAATAATAAGATTCATGGTGTCTTGTCTCCTGCTGATAATGTTTCTATTATGAGCATCTTAGACAAAAGCTGATAGTTTAGTCTACTCTATACTACAAAATCTAATGCCCACTGATTTCAGTGGGAGCATGGTAGAATCAGTTGATTCCTACAGATTTCAGTGGGATGTTAGGAGCAGACTAAATAGGAATTAGAAACCTAAATACTTTGTTGTAGCAGGGAATTAGGGAGTAATAAGATGGATTTCTGTTATAAGCTGGCAGCTTATCAGCAGGAAGTAACTAAGGAGAAGAAAGACATGTAATAGTCAGATAAAAGCTGAGTGTGAGGCACAGAAATGGTGCAGGTGTGAAGAAGGCAAAGACACTCCTGGAGTGTCTCAAAGGAAGTATCTCCAGCAGGGAATTTTTAAGCTGTGCTTCAATAGTGCACCATTCTCATCACCCCTTTGAAAAGAAAGAAGAGTTTATATTGCAGCAGTCACAGAGAGTGGGCATGGTGGTGACCTGGGAGATTTCACCACTTGGAGAGAGTCTGACCAAGCTGGGAGCTTTTCTGGTCTTGCAGAAGGAAAAGTGAGAAGAGGTGTGGCTATCAGCTATAAACACACCAGGCAAAGATCAGAATGAATTAATCTGAGGAATACAACTATAAGAAAAATTAGCTACTAACTGCTTATGGATAAATGTCTGAAAGTTAGAAAAGTGCTCCTAATTGCTGCAGCAGTTGTTGAGATTCTGAAGATCCTCCAGTAGTGCTAATAAGGACAAAAATGTTTTTATGGTTTTGGGGTTTTTTGTTTGTTTGTTTGGGTTTTTTTTGTTTTTGTTGTTTTGTAATTTGAAACATGATCAGCTTATAGATGGAACTTGATGATATGTGACAGCTGGGGATGAGACTTGTCCCAGGAGATTCTTCCAGTGTCCTATTCCTTGGGATTGTTGAGGGTTGTTTAAACACAGGGTTGTCTTCTGTCTCAAGCCGGCAGGGGTTTCCAGTGGAGACTAATTCCTGTCAACATTTTGCATGTGACGAGAAATGCCTGGGTCACAACCAAGTCTGCCACTGTCTCCAGTGTGGCCAGTTCAGGGAGCTCTCCCACTTTTTCAGGGTTAAGAGCCATCCCTGAGGATGGCTGAGGAAAACTCAGGAGTGTAAATAATGGTCCATGTCATTTTTTAAAGTCTCAACAAAAATGCTGCTGCAAGAAGTAGGACAAAAGAACAAAGAAAGAGTATGAAGCCAGTTATTTTGCAAGAGATGAGGAAAAAGAGATGCCTGTCCTGCATGTACCCTTGGGACTATTTATCTTGTGCAAACCTGGTGTTTTCGCTCATTATTTATTACTGCTTTTTCCTGAAATAAGCAAAAATGAATCTGGAGCCCAAGGTGAAATAAAACTTTTTTTTGGTTAACTGAAACAGTCTAATGGCCATCATTCTGACCTGCTGGCTTTTGTCCTGTCATTTTGAGAACATGTCACAGAGTGGCCAGGTCAACCCTGGCTCCCGGGCTAGCTTGCTCAGCTTGAGAGACCTGTGTGTGCCCAGAGGGTGTCTGCTTATATCTTAGCAAGCTGAATACAGCTTGTGAAATCTCATCATTTCCACTGAGCCTTACAGTGCTCAGACTTGAGTAACTTCAGTGCCTGTCAGATGAGGCTTTAGGCAGATTTGCTAATGACCTTGAGAGATGGACAATACTTGAGCAGCACTGAATGAACAGAATTTTCCATTTCAACATCTTTCACCTTGCAGAGCACTGCTCTGCCATGATCTCTTAGTTAGAGAGAGGGAGACTGAGGCACAGTGGCAATTTACAACAGCCTCTTTTAATTAAAACAAAAACACCTTTATGAAGTTATTGTGCTGCTTGTTTTGTTGAACATATCTACCCACTCCCTTCAGTCATTCTTCTAATCCTGAGATGCAGCTCAGGCTGTTCAGTTCCAGAAGCTGAAATTTGCTTTTAGAAATAACACCAAACTGAATTATTTGGTATTTATTGCAGGAAAGATATTTAGAGAAGGTGTTCATGGTTGATCATATGATCCAAGTATGCACTAGTAGCAATATGCCTGGCCACTCGAACTATATTTAGAGAAAATGAAAATCCTATTTTAGTCTAGTATTATTTCTTAAGTCACACCCAGGGGGTCCTTAGGCAAACTGGGCTTGTTGTGCAGGAGTCTGTGCATATGTAACGTGGGAGTCAGGAGTCTGGCTCAAAGGCCCTCATGATCAAAGCTATAAAACTGTGAAAGTGGGACAGAGAGGCTGGTAATTAGTTTATTCTGAGAGCTGTGCTTAGGTGGTGTAATAATTCCCTACTGTCTGTGCAGATCCTAGGAAATTAGTCCTGTTTCAACTCACTTATCACCCCCCTCAGTTTCTGATGTCAAACCAGCTGTTATAGCTGAAATCAGGCATCTATTGCAGCTGTACCTGACTCTGAATAGTAACTGGAGAGGAATTAAACAGGATTCATCTCACCTTGCATTAGACACCTACAGAGTACAGCCCTGCCCTACTTAGTCAGTGAAGAGGCACAGCATCTTTAAGGTGTGTCCTGACAAGGTAGATGCCTAAAGCAGACCAGGGAGACAAAACTCTCCCTGAAAGTGTCTGTTTCTCTCTGTTCCCTCTGAAGAGTATCCAGTTGACACCTCTGTGTGTGTCCTGGTTTTGGCCGGGGTAGGGTTAATTTTCTTCTTCTTAGTAGCTGGTACAGTGCTGTATTTTGAGTTTAGTATGATAATAACTCTGCTAACACACTCCAGCTGGGGCTGAGCAGTGCTTACCCTGAGTCAAGGACTTTTTACTGTCCCATGCTCTGCTCTGAGCAGGTGCACAGCAGTCATGAGGAAGCATGGGCAGAACAGGTGACCTGAACTGGCCAGAGGGATCTTGCACACCACAAAACATCTTACTCAGTATATAAACAGTCCCAAAAACCTGCCAAGGCAAGAACCATGTTCTTACAATGGTGAAAACAACCACTGGATGGCTGGAAACAACCTGTGATCTTTGCACCACTTAGAACACTACACTGGGCCTTGAAAATAAAATTTTAGGGAGACATAGCATCCCAGAAATAATTGACTCAGACAATTATTCAATTCATTTCTGAAACAATCTCACAGACACTTGGCACTGAAGGGGTGTATCACATCCCACACTGTGCATCAACCTCTGGGAAGACTGAATGATGCAAAGGATTGAAAGACTGCTCAGAGCAGTGGGGGGTGGGACCTTCAAACATAGGGGAACACATTTAGCAAAAGCCACCTGGCTGGCCAACACTAGAAGATCTGTCAATCAGGCTGTCCCTGCCCAATCAAAACTTTTGTGTTCTGTAGAAGAGGACAGAGTTTCTGCAGTGCCCATCAAAAACATGCTGGGATTAAACCACAACAGGGGTGTTGTCCTTCTTTTCTCCAGATGAACTGTGTGCTGTGTCAGGGTTGTATTAAGAATCAGTTTGTTCCTTGATGGCAGACACATTTTGACTTAATTCCTTATAATTGACAGATTTTGGTTACAAGGTGATCATCCATTGTGAGCAGATGAATACAGCTCTTAAATGGGCTAGAGCTTCTGTGCATGATAATGAAATCACAAAAATAAGACACAGAAAGAGGCTAGAAATAACAGACAAAAAAGTAACACAGTGTATGGCAGAAAAATGCTAGTTGCTCTATACAGTGTGGGGACAATACCTTGAGCACATTCATTACCATGGTGGGGGATAAATAATTTGTCATTTTGATATTATCAGCAAATAAAGCAAAACATAATTGCAGTTAAAGAAAGACCAAAGGGATAACTGAAGTTCTTTTTAGCTCTTAGAGGCTTTGTTGTAACTGCACTGGGCATATTGCATTAAGTTCTACCTATGGAAATTAGAATGCATTCAGGAGAGCAATAAAAATGATTAGGGGCCTGAAATTACTGACCTAGGAAGAAAAGATGAGGTACATTATAGCACATCCTTGGAAAGACAAAATGATGAGCTAATTGCCCCACAAAAAGCTCCACATATGATTTTCCACACCACACAGAGCTTCAAAGGGCCACTGTACAGGTGAATACCAATTCTGATATGTTAGTTAGCAATGTAAAAGTCCAATTTAATCCAGAAACACAAGCTTTATTCCTTGCTGAATCTTCAGATCCTGAAATGTTTTTATAACCACAAACTGAAGGGATGGAAAATCCCTTTGAATTTTTTCCTTCAGCCATTTCTTTTCTGAGTGCTTGGTGCCTTTTTCTTAGGACAGAAAGCCAGATCAGGTTGGTGAAACACAATGCTTTTAGAATCCTTATTCAATACTGGCAAAATGTTTTGTCTGTCTTCAAGGGCCCTTGGGCAAACTTCCAGTACATGTCAATAGAAACTCAGTGAATAGATTGAAGTGAAAATATTGTCCTGAGCAAAGAAATTTTTTCACAACTCTGAATTTGTCACTGCTCTATTTTGAGTTTTAATTGCAACCTAGAGCATTTGGATGACATAAAAAGTCAAAGAATTCATCTCTAAATATTTCACCAATGCCAGTGGCAAGAGCCTCTAAAAATACACAGTAGAGGACAAAAGGCTCAAACTGAACATCAAACTTATGTCTGAAAATGTTGACAATCCAGTGAATTAATTTACTGATTGATGGTGTTGTCCTGAGCTCTGCCCAGCCTGAATCAAACTGGAGGTATTGTCCCTGTGCACGCTCCCCCACGGGTGGTAGGGAAGTGCACTGATAACCAGACTGCTCTTCTGGAGGGGGAGCAGCACAGGGCCAAGAACTTGAGTCTGACTGTGAACTCTTTGAAGCAGGAATTATTATTCACAAGAGCTTGCTGTTATAAATAGACTGAACCACATCAAAGCTCTGGAGTTATGTAAGCATCCAAACATTGTCTTTCCAGAACTCTCAGGATCTGGACTGGGCAGACCTGAGCCAAAGTTACAAGGGGAAACTTGGGCTGCTCTTAATGATCACATCATGTTTAATGATGATGCAGGGAAGAGAAATAAATTAGGATTACTTTTACTGGCATGGTGAATTCCAACTTTAATGTAAATCAAATTCGGATGAACTGTTTTGCATGTACTTATGTCACTGTGGAGTTCATAGGAATTAAGCAAATCATTTTGCAGAGTAAGCATATGGCTAAATGCTCTCTGAAATGAAGATGTTTTCCTGGAACCGAACTGAAATCAGAAAAAGAAAATACTGAGACTGAAAAGGAACACTGAGATAAAATAATCCAGTCTTCTGTCTACCAGATTCCACAAGAGGTCATCACTTGGATCCTGCATTGCATATATACTTCTGGGGAGACCTGGAACACAATGATTTAGAGATCTGCTGTGACAGATCTCTGGCCTTGAATTAGTTATGCCAGTGATTAATGCTGTCAGGGTACTAAAAAGCACCTTATTTCAGTAGTTGTTCATCATTCTGAATATTAAAAAAAAGAAACTCTTGCAAAACCCCAATGCCTTTTAGGGACACAAATGTAGGTTAAGAGGAATTGCTGGAACAGAGCCCATTAACTTGCCTTTCCTTCCCTCCCTCCCACTTCCTCTATGGCCACACCTTTTAAAATCATTAACTCCATAGACCTGGATCTGTCCCTTTTGCCCTGCATCTAAATCACCCAATTTGCTCAGGCCATTATAGTAGTCATAGCTAGTATCAAAATGTCATAGCTTTAAATCAGAAAAGCACCCTAGGGGAAAAATTATATCAGTGAAAATTAATTAATGGACAAGGCTGATCTCCCACTTACCAGCTACCAAACATTTGACAACTTTACTCTAAGTGTAAACGCATTGGACTTGTTCTCCAAGTCTGCTGTGTGGAAATCATGGCCTGCCAGGCTTCTCCCAGGTGCCTAAAATTAAACCTTGCAGTACAAATTTGAAATGTCAAGTGAATTCAAAGATCTAAAGCCACTCAAGGAGTGCTGCAGTGTGCATGCTTAGGTACCTGCACGTTTTCACAGCCTGCCAGTCAGACACCTTTTACCTGTGCATGCAAAAGTCAGGGAACCCTTAAAAAGGCAGGTGAAGGCACAGCTCTGTACCCAATTATTCATTCATTCTCCAGTGGTAACAAACTTGCTGCTAGGATCAGCAGATCAGGTCTCCTCTGCAGTGTCCAGTGTCAAGATACTGGTGGTGGTCAAAAACCAGCACGTCACTGTAGTCCAGCATCTTTAAGAAGACACCTGCCCTGCAGTACCAACACAGTGAAAAACAACTCATTCCCATATAGGGGAAATAACAGGGTCTTTGTACTAACAGCCCTGAGCTGGCTGCTCTGCACCATCCATGGAACTGCTCCTGTTCCTTCCTTGAAGGCATCAGCAGAGAAGCTGCCCCTTTTCCCTGGGGAAGAGGACATGGCCACAGCCTGGCACCTGGCAAGTCGGTGGGGTTGCTGCCAGGATACCCTCCAAGGCTTCAGGACTGGGTGAAATGATGACCCAGTTCTATTAGCTGTGTATTTGTAGGTGATCTTTGGAAATAGACTGGCTTGGACAAGTGCTCTGCATATCAGAAGGCCACTGCCAGCACCAAGGCTGTTTGAAAAGTGACCTTTACTGCTGCACCAACTGAGTGAGCTGAAAATGGCCTGGGTGACTCATGTGGTGGTGCTTTGGGAAAGCACAGCAACTAAGTTTTAAGATGACAGAGTGACTCAGATTCACAGTTCCTCTGTTCCCCTTCACATATCTCCAGAAATTCAAATAATTTTAAAACACCAGTATGGCTTCTCAAATTAATTATTTGTATCTTCACATACAAAATAAATCTTTTACCTGAACGAGATAAAATATGACTGCATTTACAGAGATGTTATTTTATTTAATACTATGTTCCAACTCTGTTCCTTTCCTGCCCTGCCCTTTCTTTTTACTTTGGTTTCTCATCAGATTTCCCCTTTGATTCTTTCCCTGTTCCTCTTTACATCTTTCCCAAAGTAAAGATTGAACACAAAAAAGTTCAAGTTCTAATCTAGCACTTAAAATCACCAAGCTGACAAGAAAATGCTCTGTGAATAGATTAGAAATAAAAAGAAGGAAAGGAGAGTGCATAGCACCCCACTATTAATGGGAAGAACAAAAAAAGGGGAGAAGAGTGCAGAGAAGACTGAAAATAATTGCTGTCTTTGCTTCACTCTTCTCCCCCCAAAAGATAACTTACACCTAGATACATGACAAAATTAATTTTAACAAAGAGATTGAAATGCAAATGAGATCAGGGAGGGAACCAAAAGTCAGTGATTATTTATGTAAACTAGATGCTGTCAGCTCAGCAGGACCTGATAAAATTGAGTGGATTTAAGGAATATCCAAGACAGCTCTGAGTTATCCATGATTATCTTTGAGAACTCAGCAGGGGCACTGTGGTCCCAGAGGACTGAAGGAAAGAACACATCGGATCAGGGATTTCAAGATCAGCTACTTTAACTTTGTTACCTAGGTAGACACAAGAAAAGTTTACTAAATAATCAATTTCTTCAGGTTTGTAGAACAAGAAAATATTCTTAAAGGTGCTTCCTTCCACTTAGCATGAATCATGAAAAGCAATGAGTGCAGGTGTGTTAATAGCAAATTGGGACAAACTAATTTAATTTTCTTTTTTGAAAGACAACTGGAAAATTATGTGGACACAGAAGATGAGATATGTTTTTTAAACAACAGATCCAGCTTTAGTGATGCTACTGACAATCTCCCAGCTGATTCCAGCATGCACACGAGGAGAATAGAGTTTAGATCCCTGACAGCCAGAGTTCACTGACACAGGACAAATGATGGGTTGTGTCAGTCATTTCTCCTTCCTTTGCACCTCCAGTTAGAAGGTACTTGGTAAGAGAGCAGGCTCTAAATGAAGGCAGTGGATGTAAATATGTTTTCAGGATTCACATAGAAAGAGGAGATTGTTACAGTGAAAGAGGGTTGTTCAGGGAGGCCCATTCTGATCTGCTGAGATGGCCATTATTTTGTGAGTGATTTTGATGATGAAGAGGCAACAGCTGAAGAGACCCCTGGATTGAATTGGGCTATAAAGTCTTGGTAGGAGATCAATTTTGAAACAAGTTTTGAATTAAAGGGAATGAAAGTGGTCAGATAAAATTCCATGAAAGTCAGGAGACAAGATCTATACTTTGGAAAGACAGAAAAACACAAGGTGGTTGCTGTTTGCTTTAGAGCAACAACTGCCAAAAAGAGTGTGGTGAATATTGGGGATCACAAGCTGAAATTACATTAAAAAAGGGCATTGTTGAAAAATTTTTCTTCTGAGAGATATTGAGCAAGGTTTTGGATGTAAGACCAGGGAAGGGTAACTTTTAAAATACCAAGTATTTTAAAAGTAACTTTAAAATAAATATAAAGGCAAAAAAAAAAAGAAAAAAAAAAAGAAATATACAGAAAAAAAATTGAAAAGGCTGAAGAAAGAGTGTTAATCTCAAGAAGAACAGATTAAATCATATTCCTTCTGCAAAATGGTGTGATGAGGTCAATGAAAATCATTTGTGCTTGTTGTAAGCTAGCAAGAAATCAGTACACAGCAATCAATTTAATCATCAAGGAAAATGTAAATTACAAATTAGGAAAATATTTAAAAATATTAAAGATGCATGGCACAAACAGTATGCAGAATTTGTGGGATCTTTTTCACTGACAATTTTTAAGAGGACTAGCACAGGCATTTTTCACAATATATACAGTATTAATACTTTTCCTCAGGGTAAAAAGGTCCTTCTGGTCCTCTGCTTCCATGAATGCATGATCAGGTGATGAAATTAATTCACCCATCCATGCTGGCTGCATGCATGTAAAACCTTGTCAGGATGTGCTGAAGCAGGAAAAGGCATGGAATGACTGTGGTGCAACACCAGGAAGGAACTGACTCTGGCCCATGGGGATAAGAACTGCAGAGCCCCATTTCTTGAGACTTTTTAGATATCACTTGTGTAATGCAACTTCTTTTGTCACTGTAAACATCTTTGCAAAGCTGTTGGGTTGGGACTGAAAAAAGTGGTTCTGGAAGAAGTTAAATTGAAAGTTTAAGAGAACAGCAAAAACTTTCAAGTGAATAATTTGCACAAACCTTAATAGAATGAAAGGAATGGGATAGTGCAGTACAGAAGAGAGGATTAAAACAGTGGGCTCGTGACCATGAGCTGGCAGTTAGGAAGGGTCCAAAGGAGCCACATGTGATGTCAGTGCTTCTCCATGACAGCCATTCAGGAGTTAGTGGAATCTGCCTACTGATATAAAGTGCACCCAATCTTTCCTCAGAGATGCAGTGTGACCCCTGGTACACAGCATTGCCCAGCACTCACACCTAATGTCTGAGCCCTTGATCCTCTCCATGTCTTGACTATGTGGAACTCATTTTAGATAAAGTCCAAAGTAACATTAGAAAAAAAATTTCAAATACGTGTCTGTGCTAAAACCAAACCACAAATTTGGTAGTTACGTCTTGAATTCAGTAATACAGGCTAAACAGCTCCAGTGCTCACACTATTCTGAGAGACAAGAACCCATTTAAAGACCATCATTCATCCTCACTGATATCATCTTAAGTTTTAAGATGAAGGCTCATAAGAAGTTATATAGAGTTATGAAGGTTTTAAGCAATTTGTCACATTACAGTCTAGAACAGAATTTGGATATTCTGATTTTGAGGTCCAACTCTGGGTTTCAATTTTCATTTGTTGTGAAATTGAACACATCTAGATTTTTATAATGACTTTCCATTCCAGCAGAGCATCAATGAAAAGCCTTCATGACTGGGCACTATTGACTTAAACCTGGTAATATGTTATTTCTATTCAATGAGCTCTGAAGATACTCTTGTAAGGTTTCTATTTCAAGGAAATTTTTGAAATAAATTTTTAATCCACTCTGTTCCATTCTTGCATATTTTTTCCTTTTTCTAACCATTTCTAATGCTGGCAAAGTGTGCAAGGCTTGACGCAGAAATAAATTTATGCAAAACCAAGATGTACACTCTTACTTTAAACCTAAGGGGACAGTAGTCAAAATCACATCACTTCTATTTCTACTATGCAGATTAAATAATTAGTGTTCACAAAGCACTCTGAAAATTTTGGCTAGTGGTGCATAAGTGCTGTTAATATTGTAAAGAATTATCTTCCTAGTTTGTTTCAATAGACAACAGCATAAGAAAGGAAATCCAGAGAAATTAGTGGCCAGCTTGCTGGTATTCTGAGACAGGTGACTGTTTCTGGAGAGGACAGAAAGTTAGATGAAGTTTTGCTGAACACTTTCATTCTTTCATCATTCCTGACACCTGGCAGCCATGACAAAGATCTGAGAGGAAGTGGCACATTTAGGTGGCCTGTGCAGGCCAGTGTCTCACACAAGGCATGAGGGTTTGGGGTGGAGCAGTTCATCTTCACCTACCATTTTGAGGTGTGGTGGAGTAATTCACAGTTTCCTCATCATAATCATCTTTTCCTATCAGCAAACAGTGTGCAAAGGGTCAAGCAATGTTTTCATTAGTCCCAGAGGACTGGAATTCAAGGGAATCAAAGGAGAAAGGATGTTCCTGCATGATGCCATCCTTAGGTGGGAGAGAATGGTGGAGCAGCTGGGCTGTTCCTAGTGCCTCTCTTTACTTAAGGAAATCCCTCAACCCTTCTCTAAGCCACAGCTCATTTCAGTGGGTAATACAGTCTAAGTCTACTTAGAGCTGTGTTGTCCAGCAGTGGTGAGCTCCAAAGAACACCCAGCCAGAAAACTGTTTTCTACCCAGTGGTGGAAAACAGATCTCCTTGGCCTCTCAGCAATGCAGTGCTGGTTCCAGCAGCTTTGATAAAAATAAACCCCAAAAAGCTTCAGTGTTCAACAGAGCTGGGGAAAACCATAGATGCTTTATACACAGGCATAACTCATCTATCAGACCTCACAAGTATCCAAATCTAATCTCAAAGTGCACCAGATGTTATGCAGTGTACCATGAGACTTGGACAATCTGCTGGGTTATGTGATGCTTAGCCTGGGCCTTCTTCTAGTGGTGTATGTTCTGCCAGCCTTCATGGTCTTCTTCAGACAGGGGCTTTGACCCTTTTTACTGGGTTTTTCTGTGCTGCTATGCTGTTTTATTTATATGCTGCTCTGTTTTATTTATTCCATCTGACAAGCAATACAATACTTGCATACAGCTGGTCAGAAACCACCCATGAAGCAGGCAGAAGACAAGATGACAGAGCACAAAGCCTATCAGCTCTGACTTCTTTTACTCATTGACCATTTCAATGTGCTGTGTTGCAAAGTAGCTAATTGGTTTTATAGGTTGTTATAATTAACCATGCAAATTGCTCTTCTGGTATATGTCCACACATACAAGGGTTCTTACTGTTGTTTCAAAGAGCACATAGAAAGCTCAGTTAAATTCCAGGTGTTCTGTTTCTGTTAGGCCCTAAATTGTGAATTTAGTCCTGTCTATACTGGACATCTCAAAGTTTATCCTTATACACAAGATCTGTGTAATCCACTCCCCTGTTGAGGAGTTCCCCCAGTGAATAGGTTTGCTCATTGCCAGAATTTATGCTCATTGCCAGATTTTCACAGCCAGGGCTTCTCTAAACACAGCTTTCCATTTCCGTGGCACATCAGCAGCTGAGACACACGCTTGTCCCTGTCCCTGTCCCACACTGGTGAGGTAGTGCATTCTGCACCATCCCGGTCACTGGGAGAGGGGGATGTGGAAATCCTGTCTGAGATGCTGCCTGTGCCCTACATGTTGGGTAATGTGGGTCAGGAGCCAGTCACGAGCCTCATGTTCAGTATGTGAAGTTCTGCAGGTCTGTTTAAAATGTCTGTGCCTTGGTAGTAGCAAACAGTATTTGCCAGCTGCTCTAAGCAAGCTGATGGAGCTCATCCCGTCTCTGACCTTATCAGCTGGCATGTGAGAAGATACGTTCTCTTCCCTGGACTTTGCTTTCCCCGATATACTTATATAAACAACTAATTTCCTATTTATAAACCTAAGTGCTCCACTACTAAAGAGCCTCACACACAATTCTGGCTTTTATTTTCCTTGGATGTAAGTCTCCCTCATGTAGTGCCTCCAGGAAGCTCTTTCATGTGCAATATGGAACCCAAAGAAAGATCATCCTGCCATTACTATTTATCATCAAGATATAGACTTTAAAAAGGTTTTAAAAGATCAGTTTAAACTGGCCTGGTGATTATTATATTGCTGTAAACCAGAAATGGGAAATAAGGGTCAGAAAGGAAGGAAAACATTAGGAAAAATAATAAAATAACTCAGTATTGCTTTATACAAAGAAAAATGGACTCAGGCTTGTCAGTGTGCCATTTATTAAACATTGTCTTACTTTTGCTTTGCTATTTACTTCAAATGCCAGAGAAGCTCTGAACTGGCGACGATGAATGGAAGTTTTCTGGCATGCAGCACCACTGAGTTCAAAAGGAATAAATGTGATCAGGCCCAGTCAAAAACATTCCCCATTTCAGTATATGGAGTCTCTCTTGTGTGTTTATTTAACTTCCCTTTAGTTGTAGAAGCAGAAATGATGAGATGAGATGAGATGAGAGGTTACCTGGTAGCCTTCTTGAAAAAATATGGCTATTTTGACCCAACACAGCAACAATATTGTCTTCAAAACAGGCTTCATATAATCCTTGATTTCAAGGTAGGCTAAAGTCATAACAACGTTTAAATACTGTATGATGAATTGACTCCAAGCTTGAAAGCTCTTTGAAAAACAAAGATTCTTTAAATTACTCAACCTGTTTTCAGATGGGGACAATGGAAAAAGGTCAAATAGGTTTCTTTGGTAAACAAGTCAGTGACAGAGTCAGGAATAAAATTTATTAGCATTATAATGTAAGGCTTCTTAAACAACATTAGACTGTAAGTCTTCTGAAAGAGCTACTGAAGATTAATTTCAACAGAGCTATGAAATTTTACAGTAGCTGAAGAGTGTGGAACTTTTGCAGAAGCATCACCTTGCACTTGGGAACAGCTGGTTAAATGAGATTTTTGGTGCTCATGTATGTTGAGTCATAGCAGGCTTGTTAAAACTCACCTTTTCCTGAATCTTAGCAAACTAATTAAGAGATATTCTGGAGTAGCTTGGCCATGATGTGATGGGCATGGGCTGCCCTCAGGCAGAACAGACAGTCAGAAGGCTCTTGGCTGCCACTAGAAACAGCAAACAAGATGTTCTGTGTGTGGTTTATTTGTGAAGGCAGTGCTGTTGGGAAAGCAGCTCTTGTCCAAGACAGTCTTCTGGAAATGTGTGGGTATCATGCAATTGCACCCCACATGTATCTGCTTGTACTGATTTAGTGGGAAAGGACTGAAGGTTTCACCTGAAAAACTGAGGTGGTGGCCTTTTTTATGGGATCAGCATCTGGGCAGTGCGGGCTACAGAGAAATGAGAACTTTTGGTGTGAAAGTAAGCACTTTCTAAACAAGAAGCTAGTACTGAGAGCCTTCAGCTCTGGAAATAACTTACTCTTTCTTCTTGAACTGTCTGAAATGGAAAGCATTGTGACTCTGACTGTTTAAAGCTACAATTAATTGGCAATTGATTGACAGCACCCTTCTTGTCCCACACCTTCAGCCAGGAAATTAGGGGAAATACTGAGCTAGTCCCTGTAAGCCTGTGGCACAGGGATGGAGTGTGAACAGGGCATGGTTGGGTTGCCCTCATGAAAAGTCAGTAAATTTTTGGGCTCCAGGCTAAACAAGCATTTGCTGAAGGGAGCAGCAATGGGTGTAAATGCCTGGAGTAGGCAGGATTGCGTGAGAGGAAGCCTGGCTTTGTGATGGGCACTGACTGCCAGGGAAAAAGTCTTCCAGTGGCATGCCTTTGTACACCCTTTTCAACTTAATTTTTCCCATTCCTCCCAGTGGTGTGGCAAGCATATAGGGCAGAATGTCCTGATGGCTGCTGTAGATGGAAAGCAGCTCTTATTTCCAAATGTGTGTCCCGGTAAAGCAACGGGGTAACTCCTGTCAGCTGAGTGCAGGGACCAAACTCCACTATAAAATTAAAAAGGTTGTGGGGAGATTAGGGCTGGCAGAGGGGCTGCTGTGTTCCCCAAACTGTCCCTGGAGAGACACAGATCGGGTGCCATCAGCCTGCCAGCTTGCCCCTATTTCTGCCCTGTGCTGCTGGAAAAGGCACTGATGGCACAATCCCCACACCTTTGCCAGAGAGCTGAAATATTACCAGAGACAAAGAGGGCTCTCCTCTGCACCGGGTTCCACAGGTTTATTCCTTCAGGAACGAGGGGGCGAGCAGAAGACAGAACAGGCCACCTGTGTGGCTGCAAAGCCTGTTCCCCACCCCAGGGACGGTTCAAGGGAGGCCAAGGAAGGGAGCCGATGGATGGGGAACGGGGCTGGAACAGGGTGGGACTGGGGAGAAACACCGATGGGGAGGGGAAAAGGGGCAGGACAGAAATGGGGCAGGAGGCAGCCACAGAGGCTGCTGGAGATGTAGTATTCCTTTTTTATAAAGTCTAGGGGGTAAATTTACAATTCAACCACGGAGACTTGTGGGAGAGACTTTTCCTTTACAGAAACACGGGGGAAGCATTTTTCAGTTCCCTGAGTTTTTTCACCAGCCCATCTCAGCCATTTTCCCTGGCTCAGTAGCTGGCTCAGTGACCCCAACACTCCACCAATTTTTGTTTAAACCCTGCCACTTCTACGTCGTCTGACACATATCTCAGGAGGAAAGTGGCTGTGCAGCAAGCCATGGGCCTGCACAATACTCAAGGCTGAAGCTGTGTCATCCAGCCACTGTGTCAGCCCATGTTACATCCCATGAGGCTTCTACAGTAGCACAGACACATGGCCCTTGGCCAATGTGTAATTCCAGGTTTAAGCAGAGTTTGACAAACCCTATTAGAAACTGGCAAATATGATTCAGTCCTTTTAGTCAGTCTTTCACAAAACAGGCTGTATAAAATGCTAGCTATTTCTTAAAAGGGCCATTTTGGATATTTCAGATGAAGGTTTAGATTCCAAGCAGTCACCTTATAATGCCTTTCCTCCACCAGCTGCCACCCTGGTCTCTGATAGCCAAATATTTTAAAGTACTTTAACATATGTTAATTTGCCCTTCTGAGTTCTTCACTCAGTTTAGGGTAACTTGGACATCAAGACTTTGCCCAGAAATTGCTTGGGCACTTTACCTTAAGAACTTGCTGCATTGCAGGGAAAACAGCTCAATTACATGTGATCTAGGAAAACCTTTCTGAATTTTCAGTTTTCAATTTTATTAGAAGCCTCCTTGTTCTTGAATGGCAACTGGAAGAACAAGCACCTGCAAACTTCTTTGGCTGGAACATTATTTCTGCTTCTTGCCAGGGATGACTTTACTGGGGACAGAGTGGGGCTGAAGGGCATCCCACTTCTTTTTTGCAGTGGCAAAAAGCTGCACTGTGGCTGCTGATATGACTCTTAGTGTGTCCATACAGATACCACCCTACCCGTCCTGGGCCCCTTCAGGTTATTAGTCCCTGATTCTTTAGCATCTCTTCAGACTAAGTTTTGACAAAAGCAGAGACTGCAGCTGAGAGCTGAAGTGATCCTTGCTAGCAACAAGAGGAAGAAATAGGAGAATTCTTGGTTGCCTTTCATCACAGGGGGAGGAAAAAAGCATTTTCGGAGGACCCTTAGCTGGCCTCAGCCTGTTCTAACTATAAAGCCTGTCTTTTTTTTTTTCAGTCCTTAGGAAAACTGAATGACTGTCACCAGAGATGCTCTAAAAATATCCAGGCAGATCTCTGGACTGCTCCAGGGAGGCAGTGAATTCGCTGCAGGAGATGACAAATCAGGCTCTGATCACAGCAGATCCTGGGTCAGGGCTGCCAAGGACTGCCTCTCTCGCTGCTTGCAGAATGCTCACAATTTACAGGTGCTAATCTAAACTCTGGAACAATAACCTGTCCTTCAGCTAGAAGTATTTTATTCTTCAGATAAGAAGTAAAAAAATTACCCAGTCTGTTGCTTTCATTTAGGCAATCTTTGATCTTGTGTTTATCTTCCAAAAGATCACCTAAAAAGAATAGTGACTTGTGGTCATTTTGGCTTTGTGCTATGCTTTTTCCCCCTTTCTCTGCCCTTGTCATTCTTCTTTTCCTTGCAAAAATTGAAAAAGCAGGTTTGTCCTCAAATGAACTCCAATGTCAGCTTGTAACTGTAGTTCTTGTCAACTACATCTTTGCATTGATTCATAGCAGCTGGTAAATTGAGATACTTTTATAATTCCTAGATCTAGATACTATATATATGAAACTGTTCTGTAATGACATTTTCCTGTATTATTATCTCTACTGGAGAAGAGTTGCTTTCCATATTGTCAGTTCTACTTTTTAACAAAGATAGATTTATGCATGCAGAAAAACACTTGAAAATTATCATAAAACCTGTGAAGGTAGAGATAAAGAAGACAGGAAGGACCTTTAGACCTTTAGCTGGTATGTGGCCAGCTGCCTTGTTTTTTGTTTTGTTTGGTGTGCAGTGAGTGATAGGGAGAGTCCCCATTGCAGCATTTTGAGTGACGTGCCCAGGGCAGCCTGATGGATGTATTAAGTGGAGATGGTTCTCTGACTGTGCCCAACATGAACAAACTGCCTCAGCAGAATCAGGAGGAAGATGGTGCAATTCCATGTGGTCTCCCAGTGATGCTCTGTGTACTGTTGCTGCATTGGTAGGCAGCAGGGTTTGTGTTTGCAACTTTCAACCCTGCTGAAGGAATTCCCTTGGAGTTCTGAGGTCATGAGACATTTGCACCTGCTAGCCAGGCTGGGAAGATGAGGACTGTAGGATTCAATTGATGGCCCTCAGAGAGCTCAAAAACATGAGACTCCCTCTGGAGTCAGTGGAGAAGGGCATGTCTGGGCAGGAATCACGGCAGAAAGTTTTCACTGTGGTGCTTGGTCCTCCTTTCCCAATAATTGCAGAAAACATGGTATTTGAAATGGATGAAGACATGGGGACTGACTCTCACTTTTGTTATTTAGGTTGCAGGAACCTTTGTTTCCATGCTCTGACCCAGCCTTCTGCTTGGGAAGGCAAGTCCCTGGTGTTCTAAGTTTGGCACACCCTTCATCAGTGTGCTGAACCTTGCCTGTCCCCACAAGCAGCTGCCCTTGCCCTCAACTGTTTGCATAAGCGATGTTCAGAGCTCATACATTACTCAAAAAAAGTAGCATATTCTGCTTCATGGGTTCAGGTTTGCTTTGCTTTATGGGGGTTACTTGGTCATGGCTCTATCTTGTCACTGTGCATCCCCAGATTTCTTGTAGCAGCTTCAGTCACTGCAAGGGTGCAGTAAGCTCTCCCTGGAGCTTTCTCTTTTACAGACTGAGCACCAGCTTAGCACACAGGAAGTTTGTTGAAGGGAATAACAGTGCATATATATTTAGAAGGAGGGCACCTTGATAGATTTCACCAAAGTGACTAATTGCTTCTGATAAGGGACTGTGAGACATTGGCACCAGTGGTTTCTGAAACTCTGCTGGAACCTGGTGTTGGCAGCTAATGAAAGTTTCTCCTGAACACATAAAAAGATGGCTAGTTAAACTTCATCATGGTTTAAAATGGGAGAGAAAACAGAGAAGTGCATCAGAAATGTAAAAGGACAAAAATGTGCAGAGAAGTGTTACTGCCTAGCTTCCAGTATTGCAATCAATCAAGTGATAAAATGCACAGATACTGTGTCATTATTATGAGGTTCCAAGCTTTGGAACCTTTTAATTTGTGCTTTGTATCGTTTTAATTTATAGCTCAAAGAAATGCTGTAAACCAGAAAAGTAACATAGGTCTTTCATAGCCTATATGGACTGGAGAATTCAATCTGGAATTTTGTCTCCTTAAGGAGGAGAACAAGATAATCGACATAGAT
>VXAC01005022.1:302661-333004 GCA_013399225.1 Rhipidura dahli | reverse complement strand
AGGAAGACAAGTATATCTGCCTATTTTTTTTTTTTTTTTTTTTTTTTTTAAGAAGTTACGGATACCCAAATCCTGGAAGTGTTCAGGACCAGGCTGCATGGGACTCTGAACAAAGTGGTCTAATGGAAGGTGTCCCTGCTCATGGCAGGGGTGTTGGAACTGGATGACTTTAAAGTCCCTTCCAATACAAACAATTCTATGATTCTATGAATATACAAAATCCCATTTTCCTGAATGCAGAAGAAATTAAATGAGCAAAATCATCCTTGCTTCTTGTCCAAGATTCACCCCAGTTCTTAACATGAAAGCTCCTAATTTTGTCTCCAGGATGAACTCTTGGACTCATCAGCATGATCCTTCACTTTATGCTCCCAGATTTTTTCCCTTTACCCCTTGCTTTACTCTGCCTCTTACTGGAACAGTCATAGAATCATAAAATTTTAGAATGGTTTGGGTTGGAAGGGACTATTAAAGGTCATCTATTCTAATCCCCTTGCCATGAGCAGGGACATTTTCAAATCAGTCAGGTTGCCCAGAGCCCTGTCCAGGCTGCCCTTGAATGTTTCCAGGGATGGGCATCTACCACATCTCTGGCCAATCTGTGACATTTTTTCAAAATCCTCTGGTAAAAAACTTCTTCCTAATATCCAGTCTAAACCCACCCTCTTTCAGTTTAAGGCAAACCCCCTTATCGTATCATGACACACCTTTATAAAAAGTCCCTCTCCAGCTTTCCTGTGGGCCTCTCTTGATGCTGAAAGGAGACAATAAGAGTTCCCTGGAGATTTCTCTTCTGCAGACTGAATAGCCCCGGCTCTTTCAGCCTGTCCTTACAGGAAAGGTGCCCCAGCCCTCTGATAGTCTTTGTGGCCCTCCTTTGGACTCACTGGTATGAGCAGCCTGTTATGAGAGTCACTCCACAGCCACTTCAATGTACCTTTCTTCTGTTTCATACAGTGATATATTTAGAGTGGAACTGTTACTGGCTTGTATTTTTATTTCTATAAAGAACTTAGCTGTTCTTACCAGTAGCCTAAAAATGGAAAGCTGATGAAGTCCCTATGATTCTTATCTGAGTCAGTTGGTTTACTAAATGGACAGATTACCTGAAAACTTCTTGGGGTTTGAGTGGATTGAACAGGTACCTGACAGAAATCAGGATGTCAGTCCTTAGAAGACCCTTTTTCCCCAGCAAACCATTTTTCCATTCTTCACATTGCAGTGCACAGCTGCAGGGAGACCTGGATACTCCTGGAGGATTTCTGCTTTTCCACATCTCTTCCAGACCACTCTTTTATATTTTTCAGAAGCCATCTCATACAGCTCTCTTAGTCTCTTCTTGTGCTGTTTGTGTCCTCTGGAAAAGGAGATCAAGAGGCACTACAAACCCCACCCAACAGGTTCAGAAAGCCCAAAGTGCTCTTACATATTCTGTAATCATTAACTCAGAAGACCAGTCTAAGACAACTAAAATGGAGTCTGAGAAGATCCTGGTGCTGCAAAGCCTTGGTGCAAGGGCTTTGACATCAGCAAGAGATTTGCTTTCTATAGGCCTCAACAGATGTTGCTTTGCCCCTTTCTTTAAGGCAGTGTTGAGCTCTGGCTGACTTTGTACCAGTGAATCATCTGTGTGCCCCCAAAGGGCAATTTCAACTAAATCAGATGTGATGAACAATTTTTAGGAATGACAAAAAGCTGTGTTTCCTAGGGACAATGTCCTTATCTGAATGACAGTCACAAGGGGACCAAGTCTTAAACAGGGACAAAGCTGTGTTAGGTTACTCTTCCACTAAACAGTGCTCGGACATTCACCTTGCATGAGGGAAGGCACTTTAGCATTTAGTACAGGGGTATAAATCAAGTATTAAATCACGTATTTTCCCTTCTCAAGCTACTGCTATGCCCATTAAACCACAAATCTTCCCAGCACATGGGTCTCAGTTATCAGTTACTTGGCTTAGCAGGGCCTGGGGGCACACAATGGGCAAGGTGGAATTTTTGCCCAAATGCTGTTTTCAGGGTTTCCCATATCTCAGAGCTGCACATGTTTGAGTGCAGCTGAGCAGCTGCATAACCAAATGCAAATGAGATGTTAATTAAGCAGGAATAGGAGAACTTGTCTGTTTTCTTTCTTCAAGTTCAGAAGCAGGTGATCTGCTTTACCTCACTGATACCTTGGTACTTCCTTACTTCATTGTACCCTACCCTGTAGTGAAATGATTGGGATTACAAGCTCAGCACCTGTGAAAATATGAACCAATTATTTTTAAAATACATCAGTGAGTGCCTATCAAGGAGCTTTCTGACAGCAACCATGTTGTTTAGGAAAGGGTTTATATGGCACAATAATTATGTCAAGTTGTCCCAGCTCTGTGGAGACTGCATACAGAATTGCCTTTGAATGTGCTTCAGAAGTGCAGCTGGTCATGTTTCACTTCCCAGCAGTTCTTTCCTGGGGTGCTGGAACGGGAGGGAGATGACAGTGAAATGCTGGTGCTGGTGTCAAGGCACAGCCCACACTGAGTTGATGCCAGCAGTGGTGTCATCCTCCATGCCAGGAGAAGCCATAGGATTAATTATAAAATAATGACAGGGCATTTCACTGCTCAGAAGTGTTTGTTTGGGTGTAACAGCATGGTGTTTTTTTAAGAAAAACCGTTCTCACTCTGTCAGGGCTTGCATGAGAATGAGATTTATGAAAAAGATGTCACACCAGTGTTTGCCTGCTGGGAGCTCATAAACAGCACAGGAACAGGATCAGCACAGCCAGATGGAGGGCAGCAAGCAGCAGAGACCTGTGCAGGGTTTGAAGGAGCCACTTGCACGACACATCTGGCAGCATCTGCAGAGCCTGGTTCCTTGGGGTACCAGGGCATCCCTCTGTACCTTGTGGCAGGGGCTGTAAGACTTCCCAGATTGCTCTCCCAAGATTTCCATCCATTCCTGGCAGCAGGCAGGCACAAGCAGCTGCCTTCTAGCCTGGCTTAGCAGAGGAGCAGCAGCTCCTGCGGCGAGCCAAGGCTGGCTCCTGCAGCTCTCTTGCGAGCCCTAGTGATGGTAGGACCTGCCTGCAGACAGACGGGTCTGAAAACACAGCCCTGTTCTCACAGGCAGCCCTTGCTAGGAAAACCAGGAAAATGTTTCATTCCTGGGCTCAGCAGGTTTCTTAGCATCCTTCTCTTCTGTTTCTCTTCCCTGAGAAGACTGAAACACCAGCGAACATCACTGACCTCCACAATGGTTTGCAGAGCAGCGAGACTTGTGTTGCATTTGTCCCTAAGACAGAGGTAAGAAGGGGGCCAAGACAGAAACAAAAAAAAGGAAGGCAGAGCTAGTTGAAGTACAAATAAATATTTCTTCCAATGACATCCAAAATCCCAAGACACTTGCATTCCAGAGTTGTGGACCTTGCAGCAGAGCCATTTACTTCTCCTTCCACCAAGCAGTGAAGCCCTTGCTTTCATGCCATGGTGAATGGTTGTGTGGAGCAAGGACAGGCTCCCAGCTGCTGTCTGGAATGGGTCTGCAGTTCCCAGCTGGAAATCTGACTTTCTACTTGACCTCAGAGTGGAAACAATGTGACATTGTTGCGTGCTTCATTTGTTCTACACAGTTTTTTCCTGCTTTTTATCACATGTTCACTTTAGCCATTAGAAATTGGGATGCTGAATATTGATACACACACACAGGTGGCCCAGGTGACTTTTTTCTCAAGTACTGTTTTTATAAGTAGAATTTAGCTTTACAGAAAAGTCAGTTTCAGTTGAAAAGTAAACCAAGTAGTGGTTCATATCCAAGTTCATATCTGCAGGTAAATGGGTGAGAGGGAAAGCAGAACATGTGATATGTTTCTTAATTCATCAGTTATTTGATGTACTGTCTCTGGATTAAAGCAGAATTACTTTTTGATCTGAGATCCATAATAAGTGACTGGCAGATAGATAAAGAGTACATCTGTCTGGTGCATGCTCCTAGTGAAGGTGCCCCTGTCCTAAACAGTTCAAATCAAAGACAGTTTGTTTAGCTCTTCAAATCCAGCAGCTGTTTCTCATTAAGTGAATTGCTGAGAGCTGTCAGGATATTGTTTCAGGACTTTATGAACAACTGACATTTAATTCAGGCTTTTTCTCTCCCATCTGATGAAACTAGAATGAGTATGACAGATGAAGAACAGAAACCAGAATCAGGCAATGTTCCCAAAACATGTGTGTTCATAACATAAATCCTGCTAATTTTTATATTAATCTTTGGGAGTTATTTTAAATCTTCCACATTTTGCCTGACATGAAATGGGTACATTTAGAAACAAAATTTGCACTTGATTGTATGAGTTCTGGTCTTGTGTAATATTGACTTTTACATTTATGTTTATCATGGGATCATGGAAGAATTTAGGCTGGAAAAGATCTCTAAGACCATCAAGTCCAGCTGTTAACCCAGCATTACTAAGTCTGCCACTAAACCACACCTAGAAATCTTTTAAATACTTCCATGGATGGTGAGTGAATCACTTCCCTGGGCAGCCTGTTCCGATGCTTGGCACTCCTTAGGGGAAGAAATTTATCCTAATATCCACCCTAAACCTCCCCTGGTGCCAGTTGAGGCCATTTCCTCTTATCCTGTTTCCTGTTACCTGGGGGAAGAGACTGACCCCCACCTGGCTGCAGCCTCCTGTCAGGGATCTGTAGAGAGTGATAAGGTCCCCCCGAGCCTCCTTTTCTCCAGGCTGAACACCCCCAGCTGCTCCTCACAGGACTTGTGCTCCAGACCCTTCCCCAGCTCTGTTGCCCTTCTCTGAACACTCTCCAGCCCCTCAATCTCTTTCTTGCAGTGAGGGGCCCAGAACTGAACACAGGATTCAAGGTGTGGCCTCACAGTGCCCAGCACAGGGGGACAATCACTGCCCTGGCCCTGCTGGCCACACTGTTGCTGATACAGCCCAGGTGCCATTGACCTTCTTGCCCACCTGGGCACACTCTGGCTCATGTTCAGCTGCTCTCAACCAACTTCTCCAGGTCATTTTCTTCTGGGCATCTCTCCAGCCACGCCGCCCCCAGCCTGGAGCACTGCAGGGACTGTTGTGACCCAAGGGCAGGACCTGGCACTTGGCCTTGTTGAACCTCACACAATTGGCCTCAGCCCATTGATCCAGCCTGTCCAGATCCCTCTGCAGAGCCTTCCCACACTCTATCAGATCAACATTCCCACCTAACTTTGTGTCATCTACAAACTGACTGAGAGTGCCCTTGATCCCCTCATCCAGATCACTGATAAAGATATTAAGTAAAATTATCCCCAGTACTGAGCCCTGGGGAACACCTCTGGTGTTTCTTCACAAGCTGGAGTTACCTCTACTCACCACCACTCTCTGAACCTGACCATCAGTGAACAGTGCACCTGTCCAAACCATGGGGAGCCAGTTTCTCCAGGAGAATACTGTGGAAAACAGTGTCAAAGGCTTTACTAAAGCTCAGGTAGACAACACCCACAGCCTTTCCCTCATCTACTTAGAGGGTCACAGAGGAGCTTCTGTTAGCTATTATCACAATAAGAGAAAACCCCTCAAACAGTTCTATGTTTCTACCATAATAAGTGAGATCAGCATTTGAAAAGAAAAAAGTACTCTGAATATGATAAAGCAAAGCTCTAAATCTTTAAAGATATAGAATTTTTCCATCTGGCTATTACTAGGCCTGAAAAGGCAGATTTTCACAAGGAACTTTCAGAACTGATAAGTCTGAAAGTTTAGAATTTCCATCTTGTTCTGAGCCAGTTCCTTTTTTTCATTGGCAGTGTCTGGCCTAGCTGTAGAAATAGAGCAACAAATCTGTTCTTCCTGGATTTCTAATTGCCTCAGTCTTCTAAAAAGCTGTCTGGCAAGGATACTGGATTTATCTTCAGGAGTGAAATTTAAGTAGTTTGGAGACAAAACAGTTGAAAAAAGGCCTCATTTTTTTTCTTTCAGTACAGGCAGCAAGAGGTTT
Source organism: Rhipidura dahli (assembly GCA_013399225.1). Taxonomy (NCBI): domain Eukaryota; kingdom Metazoa; phylum Chordata; class Aves; order Passeriformes; family Rhipiduridae; genus Rhipidura; species Rhipidura dahli. The sequence goes on along the minus strand of VXAC01005022.1, from coordinate 327,020 downwards.
CCCATTCATTTTAAAAGAAGGAAAGCTGGATCTGTGTAAAGCTCTGGATATGTTTCATCTAGGCTTACACGCAAGTGTCCAGGCAGACAACTCATCATTCCAGGAAAAATCACCCAGTTTGCTCTAAAATGAATGTGAAAAGACAACCAAAGAGACAAAAATATCAACTTCACCATCTGTCAAGATGATCCTTTTTGTTGCCATGACCATACTGTTTCTTATCCAGTCATAATCCATCTCCTGGTTCAAATCACTCATCTGGGATGCTCAAAATGATTTATAGACATTCATTTTATCTCTCAAAACCTGTACATGGAAAGCATAAATTGACAGACAGAGAAAATGAGGGCAGAGAAATGTTGTCAAAGATGTTTGCCTTCTCATCCCTTAAATCAGGGGAGGGAATGCTTGGTCTTGGATCCCAGATGTGGTTTTCAAATCAGCACCTTCTCCTGACAGAGGGACACCCTCCTTCAGCTCATATGAACTGTGTTCAGCTCACAGTATCCCAGCTAAACATTTCAGGTTCTCAATCCTCTCTCCCACAGTCAGCAATGAAAGGGCAGATCCAACAGTCCAGGAGGTTCTGGGTGAGGGACCCCTTCATCCTGCCTGGTCCCACAGGGTTGACAGATAATGTGACATCTTGGGGTGCTGAGTCAGGCCTCTGTCAGCCCCTGGAGAACCAGCTGCATGTTTATTTTAATATAAGAAAATCAATTAAAACTTCCCCCTCCCCCCAAAAAAAAATTAATCCTTGTCTGGGTACAATATTTCCATGAAATGATTCATAAGATGACTGAAAATACCCAACAGCCAGTGCCATTTAAAGGTCAGCCAAAACCTTCAACACATAAATAATAATACAAATAATATTTAACATCCAACGAGGCACTTTGTGCTTTCCAGGTGCTTTCATAACATCGACTTATAACTGCCAACACAGTGTTTTAGACATGAGAAAACACATGAAATATATGTGCTAAAAGGCCCAGTTTAAGGATATAAAGTGATTTTTGGCTTTTTCTAGAGAATATTGAATATTTGAGGTGTCATAGCAAAATCTGCAGTTATACCATAAATAGAAAGCCTGTATGTACAAGCTCAAATGTTCACTTGTGTATCTATAGAGAAAAGACAGGAGGAACATAACAACATTTACCACTTCTTAAATGTCCTACAGAGATGTGTAGGGCAGTGCTGCCTTCCTGGTGGCTGATTTGAAGGTGAGGTACAAGTCCTTGTTCTTTCCTCCTTGCTGCAAACCAAACCTAGAAACTGCTGTGAAATAGCAAAAAAAAAAAAATAGCAGGTAGCATGAAGATCTGCTTATAAAACCAGCTTATAGTTTTATAGTTTTAAAATAATTGTTGGCTCTGTTCCTCTACTGGGATTCATCTTCTACTAAATTTAAGTCTGTCATGAGCATTTTGATATATTAAATCACAGTTTATTCTTAAAATCTCAGAATCTCTTTCAAAATATGAAATAATGTCTCAACTACTCCTGCTATCACCCATTATTTTGGCTATCCATTAGCACAAGGCTTTATGTGTTCATGATAAGTTGTGTCACGAATTTCCAAGATGCCTTGCTATGCAGCATTAGGCCTGGATAAATTTTTCACTTTTTCATATTGCACCCAGCAGCTTTGGGTGGGTTGTTAGATTGCTAACCCAGAACTTGATTTTTTTTTCTCATCAAATATGAGCTATTTTGGAGTTCCGCATTTTTCTTACGTTCCCTCTGAGCCAGGTTTTCTCTAATAACCAGATGGCTGCTAAAAACCAGGGAGGCCTTTAGGTGGTATTTATGACTAATATTTTAGTAGAATGGTACAGATGCTTATTAGATGGTCAAATAGAGATTATGTCAGGATACAGAAAACATGCAATTAACTAATAAACAGTGACTGAAAATATAACCATGCATTTTAAAAATTTGTTTTCATTTTGATTGGCTGCTTAAAGCTGGAACAAGAGCAAAGGACTTCATAACTCATATCTTTTTAAATCTTTATCCTGTTCATAAAGTATGATCTTTTACAGTTTCACTCAATAAATAGATTGAACCAAGCTAGTCTTCTGAAGCCATATTTGTAAATTAATCAGAAATAACACACTGTGAACCCAGTTTGAGATGTGAGAAGTACTGTGTTAATCCACTGACTGAAACAGCAAGAGAATGCTTATTTTACAAGTAAATATTCACAACTTCATGTGAAGGTTGCAAATCAGTTTAATAACCCTCCCCAGCACAGGTACTCCCTCACTGGAGCATCTAGCAGCTGCCTAAATTGGATCTGTGGCCAGCTGGTCAGTCCCATAGGTGGGCAAAGTAAGACAGAAAATTCTAAAGCGCTGCAAGGATAGAAGTGTAAAATGAAACAGATGGGATGTAGTCATTCCACCTCACTGGAAGATTCAAGATAGAAACAAAACAATAAAGTAAACAAAATTGCTCTTTGGAGCTTTAAATTAATCTTATTCTGCCAGATTGCTGAACATAAAGACCACACTCCTATAAAATACCTTTTTTAAAAAAAGCAAACACAAAACAAAGGTAAGATTTCAACAACTGATAATCCGTATGGTTAAGATTAATGGATATGTCATTTGTTTATATAACCCCCTATATTTTAAATTTACATTCCAATTATTCTTTTAGAATATTTACATAGGTAATTTCAAGGAAAAATAAAGTACAGTTCATATTTGTGACTGTGGTAGGTGGATGCCAGGTGCCCACCCAAGCAGCTCCATCACACCCCTCCTCAGCTGGACAGAGGGGAGAAAAGAGAATAAAAGATTCATGGGTCAAGAAATCACTCACCAGTTCCATAATGGACAAACAGACTTGATTTGAGGGAATTAGTTTAATTTATTACCAATCAAATCAGACCAGGATAATGAGAAATAAAATCAAATTTTAAAACACTTTTCCCCCACGTACATTTGTAGATATGACTCACCATGTGAAATTTTGGCATGGGTTTCCTGTTATTTTTCAGAGACACACACACACACCTCTTTCCTGCTCTGAAAGAATAAACTGTGTGGTAAGGTATTGCTCTGCTGGGTCATTGCACTTCCATAGGATGCAAATCCACAGCAAGGCTGTTGATTGAATGCTGGACTGTAAAAGCCCCAGAGAAGTGTAGGTGTTCTCAGGATACCAGGGGTCAGCAAACAAAGATTTAGATTTGTCCTCAACAGTGCATGCAGAACCTCTCCAGTCACTCCCAAATGATGAGTGTAGGAGGCAGTCACATGGAAACAGAGGCAGCCACATGGAAACAGAGCACTCCTTAGAACCACAAAAATACTGATCATAGGGTCCTTAAGGTTGGAAAAGACCTTCAAGACTGTCAAGTCTGACCTTTGGCCAAACAGCACCACACCAACTAGACCATGGCACACGTACCAAAGTGTCAAGTCAAAGGTGCAAAGGAATCACTACCCCAGTCCTGCTCACCACATTATCCTTGATACACAGACCAGGATGCCATTGATGTTCTTGCCCACCTGGGCACATCAGGTCATGGGCAGCTGCTGTCAATCAGCACCCCCAGAACCTTTTCTGCTGAGCCACTTTCCAGCAAATCTGCCCCCAGCCTGGAGCACCTTGTGACCCAAGGGCAGGAGCTGGCACTTGACTTTCTTGAATCTCATACAATTGACCTCAAACCATCATTCCTGCCTGCCCAAATCCCACTGAAGAGCTTTCCCTTGGCAGATCAACATTCAGCAAACTGACTGAGGGTACCCTTGACCCTCTCATCCAGATAATCAGTAAAGATATTAAACAGAACTTGCCCCAGTACTGAGCCCTGGGGAACACCACTGGTGACTGTCTGTCAGCTGGATGTAGCTCCATTCACCACCTTCTCTGGATCTGGCCATAGAGGCAGTTTTTAACCCAGCCAAGAGTGCTCCAGTCCAAGGCATGGGCTGCCAGCTTCTCTGGGAGAATGTCATGGGAAACAGTATTAAAAGATTTACTGGAGTCCAGGTAAACTACACCCACAGCTTTTTCCTCATCTACTTGGTGGGTCATCAGATCATAGGAGGAGGTCAAGCAGGATCTGCTTTTTCTACATCCATGTTTTTTGGGCCTGATGCCCTGGTTATCCTGGATGATGGCACTCAAGGTGATCTACTCCATAACCCTCCTGGGCACTGGGGTCAGGCTGACAGGACTTTAGTTCCTGAGATCCTCCTTCCAGCTGTCCTTGTAGATGGATGTTATGTTTGCTGACCTCCAGTCAATTGGGACCTCCCCATGAGCCAGGACTGCTGGTAAATGATGGAGAGTGGCTTGGTCAGCTCTTTCAGCAGCTCCCTCCCAAGTACACTTGGGGGGATCCCAGCCAGCCCCACAGACTCATGTTTAAGTGGCTCAGCAGGTCACTAATGACTTCCTCCTGGATTACAGCCTTCTCTCTGTCCCTGTCCACCAGCTCAGGGGGCTGCTTGTCCTGAGGGTATCAGTCTTACTGTTGAAGACTGAAGCAAAGAAGGTGTTAAGTATTTCAGTCTTTTCCTCCTCCTGGGTGACAATAAAGTATGGGGATTTTCCTTAGCCCTCCTTTTGTTGATGATGTGTTTATAAAACACTGTTTATTATCTTTCACAGCAGTGCTTAGACTGAATTCTAGCTGAGCTTTCGCCTTCCTAATTTTCTCTCTGCATGACCTAGCATCATCTTTGTATTCTTTCTGAGTTGCTTGTCTCTTCTTCCAAAGGCCATAAACTTTCATAATTTTTCTTCCACACACTCCAGGAACTGGAGTGACTAGACTGCCTCCTCTCTGCTGTGCTGAGTTTGCAGCAGACATCTGGCAAACTTAAGTTTCTCACAGAACAGAGATCAGGAAATGTCAGCCTGCCACTTATAGAATACCTTGATTGCACCTTCACTGGGATAAAATCTTCTGGAGAATAAACTTAGCCACTGACACCCCACATTTGCTTGCACAGCTGGGTTATGGCAGCAAGCTCAAGAAACCACTGAATCAGAGCCCTGCAAGTGGCCGCTGTATGAGTTGGAAGTATCAATTGTATATGACAGCATGGGTTTCACTCTGAAACACATTTATTTTTTTTGAGCAATGACTGCTCCAGTTCAAAGTTGCAAACTGTCAGCTTTCCTGGAGGAGTCCATTTCTTGGATGTTCTTTATCTTATCATTTTCCATGATATGTGTTGTACTGTAATAGTACAAGTGTTATCTTGAGAACGGTGTTCCAGTGTTCTGTGGGTGCTATCCTGCAAACTGAATATTCCTCATCCTCAGTTCTACTGTCACTTAGCAACCAAGAGGATAATCAGTGAAATTCTAAATATTATCTTGTCAAGGAGATCAAAACACAAAATACATGATTAAATTGTTGGGGAAAATACCACCTTTTCTTTTGTTTTTTGTTTGCTTGTGTTTTGTTTGGCTTGCTTCATCAAGTAGAAGATGGGCAAAATTGCTAGTCACAGTGAATTTATACTGCAGTCTAAGGATCTGGATGATATCTCCAGGAATGGATGCATTTTAATACTTTTTAAGTCAAAAATGGTCCATAGAGACATAGAGGTGGATCTACTGGGGACAGAACTAAGGCTTAGTGTAATATCATTAGTAAGATTTTCAGATGTGATGAAATCAAATATTTTGTGCACAGAGATCAGTGAAACTTCACCTGCTGGAAAGGTTATGTAGAGAACACTAAAAGATTACATCTGTACAAGAATTTAAGAGGGTATAATAGTACACAGGGAGTTTGGACAAACACGTGGGAGAGTTGTGTCCTGCTGTCTTAACCCATCATAATTGCCTTGTGATTTGACTTCCTGGATCACCCAGGCCACAGATTATCACTCAGTGATTCTTTTTAATACCCATGACTGAGTTAAAAATATGTTTTCAGAGAGCCAGAGTGTCACAGGGGATGCATTTAAAGAGAGATGGCTATTCAATCAGGTCATAAAGAAAGTTTTTCAGTGCTTAATTATCCATTAAAACAAGCTGTTTTATTTCCAGTCTGAATTTGCCTAGCTTTAAAAAAAGTCTGAATTCTGTCCTTTTCTGTTACATTAAACCATCTTTATAGTGGTCATCTTTTCCTCATGGAAGCTTTTATATTCTGTCATCAAATTATCTTCTCACTGATTTTTGTTAAGATTCTCTATTGACCTTCTTTAATTCTCCCTAGTGTTGTCTTCAACCTCTCCCTACACTGTTCTGGAATATTCTTTTCTTGGAAACTAAAGAAAAGGAACAAGAAAAATCCTTCAAGCTTTACAGTCAGTGGAAGCCATTGTTCTCCAAATGCAAATCTTAGCATTGAACTTAGTATCCTAGCACTGAGTTCCTCAGGCAGAGGTCATACTTTAGTCTTTTTCTCAATCAGCATTTCCTTTCCATAGCTGGAAATGGGGCTTGGTCTCTTCAGTGAATTATTATACAAAGAGTCAGTGTTCATCTGGTTACCCTCGAGGAGCTCTGAACTGCTTTTTTTGAAAACACAGCTCTTTATTATGAAAGTGCAACTCAACCACTGTGATGAACCTTGGTGCAGCCTATGTTAAATAATATATGGCATAAGTTCAGCTTGCATATGTTCTAGATCACACTATATAACTAATGTTTGCTTTGAGAAACTTACCAGGTTTTGGGTCATTCTTCATGTTTACTCTTTTACCATTTTATCATTCCTCCCAGCTAATAACTAATGCTCATGGACTATAAATACAGAATGGACTTCAGTAGGTCATCTAAACTATCCTGCTGAACGCAGGCAATTATTAAGAAAAGCCCAAGCAAGTGAGGTTCTGTGGCTGTTCTGTCTTCTGACAGAAGACACTCCAGCTTCACCGTTGGCAGCACACAAGGGCAGGGGAAGTATGACCAGAATTTCCATCTGTCCATCTTTAATTCTTGGCACAGGTGATCAGGTACATGCTTACACTTGGAGGTGGCTTCAGTACCTGTCTCCATCAAGGTCTCAGCTCATGCTTTTGAAGCTGGAGACCTTTGGCGACCTAACAGCAGCACAGTTTTCCCCTGGGATTCTGTTGGGATGGATGACAGAATTTAAGACAAACAAGCAGATCCCTCAAGATATAGCTCCTGTATCTCAGACACCAGTGGCCCAAGCAGACAAAGCTTTCCATGAAAGGAGGTGGTTAAAAAGTGGAGGACTGTATTGATATCACAGCAGGGGGTTGTGCACGGGCATTGCAGCTTTAGGCCATGCAATTGAAATTGATCTTATTGTTTTCTACTGAAATCCATGTGATGAAGCGTAACCAGTTCTGACAGAGTTGTTTCTTGTTAAACAGGGAAAAAGTGAACTGGCAAAACCATCTCAGAGCCTATCTGTAGTTCAGGACACCATTAAATAAAGAAAAAGCAAAAGAGAAAAAGCAAAAGAAGGCTTTTCTGTCCATTTTCAGTTCCATTCATAGCAGTTAAGCTGCCTTCAGAGTCCCTGAAGCCTCTGAGAAGAAAATGTTGGTGTCACCTTTCTGCAGGCTGGGAGCCAAAAGGCACAGAGATAAGTTGACTTGGGGTTGTCACACAATCGTCATTAAGCATGAGTTGTGAAAGGACCCGCAGGCGTCTGACTTTCATCTCTCTGCACTGCTCAGGTCTGACTTTCATTTCTCTGCACTGTTTAATAGATAATTCCTCCATTTATTCAGAAAATACATAGAGTAGCTGACACCAGCACATGATTTATTTAATCTTCTATTTGTAACCACATAAATGATAAAATTAATCTGTATACAAGAACTCATGGGACAATGTCTACTCATGTGTAAGGTGTCATAGTGGAAAATAGGTTTCCAACATATTTTCCTGTTCACTTGCCACTAAAGGCTTGGCTGATCACTTACTCTCCACTTGCTTTCTTGTTTCCTACTGACTGACTCTGAGGTTCTTACACCACTAATCAGGAAAGAAGACTGTGCTGACAAAATTCCAGGATTTCTGGCTAAGGTGTTGGTGGATTACCCTAAGATAATATACACTATGAGTCAACATGAATTCTTCTTGGGATGCAGTTGATGTAGAAGGGACCTGAAGCATTAAGCAATATTTGAAGCCAAACAATTGCATACCTCTTTGCTTTTGTCTGATCTTGTCAGTTTTTTGTTTTTTTTTTTTTTTTTTTGTGCCTTCAGAAGGATGGGAATTATGCTGAATGCTCTCCCTTCTGTTTTGGAGTGGTTTTTTATGTGATAGATTATTCCTGGCTGGACACCTGGTGTCCATCAAAGCAGCTCCCCTCCTCAGCTGGACAAGGGAGAGAAAAGTAAGGCAAAAGGCTCATGGGTGCAGATAAGGGCAGGAAGAGACAACTGACCAGCTACTGTCATAGGCAAAACAGACTTGGCTTGGGGTAATTTGTTTAATTTATTACCAATCAAATCAAAGCAGGATAATGGGAAATAGAACAAAATCTTAAAATACTTTCTCCCCAGCCCTCCCTTCTTCCTTGGGCTCAATTTCACTATGATTTTCTCTACCTCCTCCCTGCCAGCAGCACATGGGGGCAGGGAGGGGGGACCGAGGTCAGCTCATCACATGCTATCTCTGCTGCTCCTTCCTTCTCTGGAGGACTCCTCACACTCCTTCCCTGAGGGGCCTCTCCCAATGGATTCTCCCGCAGTTCTTCCCAAAGTGCTCCAATGTGAATCCCTTCCATGGGGTGCACTCCTTCAGGAACAGGCTGCTCCAGCGAGGGTCCCCCACGGAGTCATCAATCTTGCCAGCAAACCTGCTCCAGCGTGGGCTCCTCTCTCCATAGAGCCACAGAAGGAGGAAATTGGTAGTGAAACACATCACAGAATTGCAAGCTAGCAACAGAAATATTTTAACCCTTTGCTCATTTCTGTCTTTCCACTGTTTACTGAGTCTGATGGGCTTGTATCTTTTGTGTGAAGTTATAACTCCTCATCCCCTTAGTAACCTTTGGGGGGTCCTCGGATCTTCGTAAGTCCACAGGTCCTGGAAGACCATGATTAGCCTCCAGGTACTAAATACTCATATTGTCACATAAAAACAAGCTCACATAATCTGTGTGCCCTCCTACTGATTGCGTAAATTGACTTCTACAGTGAAATGAGAAGACAAAATTCTGTGGCTCCTGTCTTTTCCATAGCATGACAAATATGCAGTGAAAGAGCAACACGGGGCAGTTATCAATAATATTACAGATAAAGGGACACGGCAAGTGGTGAGGCGCCCATGTGCAGGGGTGATCCTTACTCCTTTTATAAGGCAGCTCTATTTTCCCCAGGGTGGCCTATACTGCCTCCAACCAGTACTTCTGAAACATGGTAGGAGGTAAAAATTTCCCTCCTGAGATGATAATTTGCTACTTTTTTCTTCGCTTTCAGTCCACCATCCTGTAGTGTTTGTGATGTTGAAAGCCAGGGTGGGAATTTTAATGTTCTTTTTGTATGCAGTTATAAACCATGAAATAAATTAAAATTGTCACTTCTGTGCAGTAGTGAGGTAGAGGCTCACAAATTGCCTGAATGGTGCCCTCATTTTTAGCAGCATCAGTGAAAGGAGGCAATATGAAAGCTCATAAACTGTTTCCATCCATTTTTGGTAGTGGCTGAACAACAAAGAGTGAGCAACTGATGTTCTCACATTAAACATTTTGTTCAATATTTAAACATCAAGGCTTAAATTTTTAACATGGTGCAGAAAGCTTCAGCTGTGTGCCTCTCATGAAAAGTAATAGGAGGCATGGAGCTAAATCCCACCACACCACATTTAATATTTATCCCTAAAGGGTCCTTCTGCTGCTGAAGAGATTTGAGCACACTGACCTGGCTTTTGGAGGCATTCCAATATCACCTAGCTGATTATGTGGTTTGCAAAGAGCATATTAACTTTATGCCTTGCAGTGCACATGGAAGGGAGGGGGAAGCAAAATAGTTGTGCCAGGCTTCAGGCAACAAAAGAAGGTTGTAAGATTTAAAAGAAAATCAGAGATTTTAGTTAATGAATCTGGCCTAAATAATTTAATATACTAATCTGACAGGGCTAGATAAAAGATAAAGGAACTAACAGAGCCCATTTATTTACCATCCCGTATTTTTAGATCTCAGCTGCAAAACATGTTTTTATTTCTGTTATCTTTAATTTAAGCTCTTCTTTGTGACTATGCAACCTCAGTCCTCAGGTTTTCATCAAATCTCTGAAAAGGCAATGGCACACTTGTTTCGTGATAGAATGTTTGAGTCATGAGTTGCAAAAAGCTCCTTGATTCCCACTCTTATCTGGGAAAGCTGCAATGGTTTTGTGTCCAGCACGGTGCACTGCACTTCCTGAACAGTGCAATGCACCTGGGGGAGGAAAGCCTACACCCACTGCTGTCCCTCAGATACTTACACTGCTGGGACTGAGAGAAAGAAGGCTGGTGCCCTTCATGGTGGCTCTGCACCCTGGGATGCAATGCTGGGAATGGAGCAGTGGTTTGAGGACGCAGGAGAGCACAGAGCAAGGGGCAGGGTTGCCCCAGGAGCGCCAGGGCTCCGTGGGAGGTCAGGTGAGGCAGTTTGCCGTTGTCCCAGTGTGTAGACTGTGGGTTCTCCCTCTCATCCTTCTGTCCTACAGATACACAGTGTGAGAAGTGTTTCTACTTCTGTCCTGTGCTTTCCTTCCCAAAAGTGCTGAGTGAATAACCTTCCTGGTCATGGGATGCTTTCCTGGGCACACCTCAGGGGTAAGTGCACAATATGGACTATTGACAAGTCTGGTGTTAAGGCTGCATTCAGCAGAGCAGGCATGGCCCATTGCCTTGGACTGTGAAAGATCCCACGGGAAACCTTGCACAGCATTTCTTTCCTTGGAAGTAATCTTGTTTTAAACAATTCTTAGCCTGTGCTTTTGAGACCAGTCCCAGAAGGAATCAGATGACACTTTCAGGCTTGTGAAGAAAAGTTTACAGATCTACAGCTGATTAATGAGATATAGTAATTAAAGCAGTACAGGGACTATTATCTAGTAACTAGCTGAGCTAAAAATTTATCAGTTAAGAGATTCAGGAATTAAAAATTTCCATAATCTGATTAGGGTTATCTGTGGATTGTTAAGTAATGATTAATGGAAACTCTGAGATAGACTTTATCATTAAGATGAATTTTCAGTATAAAAATATGAATGTAACAAACATTGGGGCATGTGGCTAATTGAGAGAGGGCATTTACTTACCAGATCTACTTACCAGAGAGTATCTAACCAGAATATTTCAGGGTATATCTACTTTATCATTATGTTTCTAATATTCTACAATATATAAGATAATGAGTATATGATTCCTATGTGACTCTAAAAATGGGCAATTTTAAATGAAAGTAAAATTTTTCATAAATAAATATACTAGTTAGTATATTGTCCTGTTGAAGGGTCCAACCCATATTTCCAGGGAAGTACTACAGCTGTATTCTCAGACACTGGGTGGTTTTTGCATACAAAGGAGTCTGTTGGGCTTTTTCCTCAGTGAAGGGTGGTTATATGAAGATAAGGTGGGAAGGGGAGGGCTGATCCCACATTGACATTCCAGAAGAAGACTTCCTTCCTTCCTCCTGACTGATCTCAGTAGGTTGGCTATGCCTCCAAGCCAGGACAGCCTCTTCATCTTTAGGTGGAGCCAAAAGACTACTAAGACATACCACCAATCTTTCAGTCTGATTATATTAGGTACAGAATCTGATAAAATAACATTATTGTTATCTTCAGTGGCAATGCTTGCAGCAATGAATCAAAAGGAATATGAGCTATAGGCTGCTGCTGTGGTAGAGACTTGATATGGGATCTGTCAAATAATGAAAATAAAAAAGCCGTGGGAATCAGATTAAACCTCTGCAGCTGCAATTTTTTAATCACTGCTCATAACTAAGTGTGTAACACACTTTATTTCTTTTTGCTTATGGTGTCCCTTACACACTCCCCTTAGGAACTGGCAGTAGGAATAGGATAGGGTCCTGTATATCCTACTGTGTTAGAGCTTTACTGAGCATTTGTAGGGACATTTGTGATTTGTGAGAGCACCACTTTGTTTTGGGGCAACACAGTGAAGAGCACCCCTGAAAAACTCTACAGGAAGCTGCATGAGGCAGAAAAGGGTGTGCTGCTGTGGTGGATGGGGTGGCTGAAGCTGGAATTCTTTTGTGGAGGATATTGCCAAACTTTCACTGTTCTACAGTTGCTTCCCTGCAATGACCAAAGGCTGAGGAATAATAATAGAGTGGAAGAAAAAACAAACAATGCAAAAGCTATCTCTGAAAAAAAAAATGCATGTGTGAAACTGGAGGGCAAAATCCCCCATTAAGCCCACTACTGAATTATTTATTTGAATTTTAATTGTTGTGGTTGGATTGAGTCTTTTGGCTCAGCCATGTGCACTGAAAGCTGTTCACTGAATGTCCTCAAAAGTGCTCTAAAGAAGTGGTCATGATACATTGAAAATCTTCCTTTGCTGCAGTCTTGTTCTGCACAGGAAATAAGTTGCTGCATTCCTTTCTGGCACATGGCATTTCACAGGAGTGGGTAGAAAACTAGGAAATGGAAAACTGTTCTTTTTGAACCCACAGGTTGCAAGAATGATGGTTCCTTCTGGTCATTACAGAAGGAGGTCATTACAAAATGACGTTCCTTCTGGTCTCATGAAGTCAGAATTAAAAGTAATTTAAAACTATCTTATATAGTGATATGCAGCTAAAAAACTATTTTTTATTATTAATTATAATTTGTTGCTTTCAGCTGAAATCAACCACATAATCTATCTGTTGAGAATAATGCCATTTCCTCTGCAAACTGAAAAGATGTGACCTGTGTGAGGAAGTTCTCAGAAAGAAAGACAACAGAAACTGAAAGAAGAGCAGAAATTTAGATAGGTGGTTACTCTCAGGCACATTTTATTTTATAAAGTAGTGTTCTCTGCAAAGAAGATGTGATAGTCTTGGCAGACAGGCAGGCCATCCAACACAAGGGAGGAAGCAGCCCTGACACGTGATGAAGGCCTGTTGATCAAAAGTAGAACATCAGTCAGAGTTGGCAGCAAAAATTAGGAAAACCTCTAGTTGCAATATCTTCTCTTAAGGTTGCTGGCTGGAGATGTGGGAAATTATATTAGGTAGGCAATGAGCAATTCGACCCTTAAGGGAATAAGGAGACTGCAAATTTAAAAGCTAATTTGGTCACAGCCCCAGTGAAAGCTTGTTCCTTGGGCTCTGTAGCTATCTAATAAAATTTAGTGTCCATTTTAAACCCGATTCTTTTTTTTTTGTTTGTTTGTTTTACATGAGTTTTTAACAATAAATCATCAAACTCTAAAACAATAAAAGTAGTAGTCCTGCAATCACCTGCTGGAATTGCCATCCAGTTTCAGTTTCTTATCTTGTTAGAGGTGTTTACATTGACTGCAACAACTTGTTATTGCCACCAAGTGTAAATACTGTAGAGAACTTTTTGCCTCTATGTCACTAGAGAAAAAATCACAAAAATATTTAGCTGGAAAGACCTCAATACTAAAATAGGAGCAAGTGAAGCCAGACTGTCCCTGGCAAGCAGTACTGTAGAAGCAAACACAGAATGTGATCAAAGCTGTGATGGATATAATGACAGAAGATGTTGCTCTGGTGAGGGGTTACACTTTGGCCATCTCGTGCAAAACTCATTTTTATCTCTATACAGCTGGCAAAAAGTAAGCTCTTTGCTAACTCCAGCACTTACCCACTACAGCTGATCGCAATGAACATCTGGCAGATTCATTTCCCATGAAAATGCAGAAAGTTTTTCTTGAAATGTTTGAATTTCTCATTGTTTCTCAGCTTGTGCAAGATGATTTAGCTCAGTTATTATATTTGCATCAGTTTTTATTGCATTTGAGGCATCATTAGCCGAGTCGAGGTGGTGAATTAAAGTTCTTGTTACCAAAATTTAATATCCTGAATTTCAATTTGCACAAAACAGGAATTTACATTAGGTTTTCAAGGCATGCATCTTCTGGATAAAACTACCACTCCTTCATGAGAAAATTCATGGGTGTACTACCTGTGTGTGATATGTGAGAATTTCTGTGATGTTGCATAAGGCATTGCCTTCATGAAACAGTAAGGGGAAAACTGACCCTGTTTCTTCTGAAGATGTAGCAATGTCAATCACAGTTATCTTGATTAGGTTGCAAGAAGTATAATTGCTGTTCAAGTGCAATGTCTCCCCTGACTGCTGACTGTGTAAATGTGAGGAGTTGATAAATCTCCCTGGCAGCACTGTCGTTAACTCTGGGCAGCTTCTCTGGAATTTTAAAGGAGGTAAATGGGTATGGTTGGTAAGCATGGTATTGAAGCAAGTTATTCAGCTGTCATGATGCACTTCTAGCACCTTATACAAGGTAACCAAAACATTATTAAACAACAGATTTGTAAATCCCACCCTGTGCGGGCTGAGGGAGCAACCCACACTCATTGATTTGCAAGGACTGGGCCGTGGAGCTTTCTTCTTTGCATGGGTCAAAATGGACCTTTAAAAGGTCAGAGGGAGCTGTCCAAGGGCTAGAGCTGTACAATGTATATTAGAGGTTGGTCCTGTGGGTAAGGCAACAAACTCCTCAGGCCTCAGGTCTCTTGTGACTTTTAACAAATCCTCTGTGATTTTTCTCAAATGAGGCCTTTCTTACTTTAGCACTCCTGAAGTAATACAGATGTACCAGTAGTCTTCTGTTTACACTAAAACTGATGCATGGCCTCAGAAGGACAAAAGTTAAAGGTGATTAAATTTCATTTGGGGGTTCATATCCTGTTGTTAATGAAGAACTGCCTTCCTTAGTTTTGCAGACTGAAGTCTCAAGTCTCCCTTTAACATATCTGTACAGATTATTTTCCTTTGTTGAGGGTTTGACAGATGTCACAAACTAAAAATCCTCCCATCCCTGGGCATGACCTGATTAACTTTAGTTTGAGGTTATTTTTAAGCTTCATTTTACACTGCTTCTTATTAGTGGTGACAATTCATTATGATAATGAAGGTTAATAGAGAGGAACTCTTTTCCATCAGCCGTGAGAGATGATCTTTAATTTTCTGTATAGAGCCCTTATAAAAAATTTGCATTTTCCTTGAATGGCAGACAACATATTAATAACAATTAAAAAAAATGGAGTTTCTGAAGAAAAAAACATTAATATCAGCATCAATGTTAGCCAGAGAATTAAACAAATAATTTACTCAGTGAAAAGCAAAGCAGAAAGATAATGAATGGTTACACCTTGAAAAATAAAAGTAGAATTTTATCAGTACCTTTTATAGACACCATTAAAGAATAAGAGAAGGTACAATAAATTTGGAAGACCTTTCATATGGACACTTAGTTCTGAAATTCCCATCTGTCTGGAAAGGACAGAGGAGCCACACCTCCGACCTTGCAGATGTCCTTGCACAGAAGAGCTGATCTCCCATCCAGGATTCTAGTTCTGATTTGCATTTACTGTTCCAACAACTTTATACAACACCTACTGCCCCCAAAAGCCAGGATGATATCTGTGGGGGGATTTATCTCACTTCGATCCAGGTGTTTATAGCATAGATTCCTATCTGGGACCATGAGATCCCTTTGTAATCAGGAGAGATCTGTTCTGCAGAATTAAAGGAGTGTGGGATGTGATTGTCTAACTGCAAGGTAGGTGCCCACATTTGACCAGCTGGGTCACAACCCAGGCTCCACTGACTCATCGTAGGCTTCAAGGGCACTTAAGCAGCTGGTCAAGAGAGTACTTCACTGTGTTCTCCCCGCCCTTAGCTTTATGTGCCCACTTACCCCATGACTCTGGAGGTTTGGTATTTTGGCAGAGCAGACCTGCATCATGACACACAAGGCCTGACAAAGTCCAAAAGTCCTCAAGTAGAATTAATTTCAACTGGTTACTTGTGGGATTAAAAGCTCTCAGAGTCAATTCCTACCAACATAGGCATTTGTACTGAATTTACCAATGTAATCAATTATTGAAACAATTCTAAATTAATCACAATTGCTTTGTATCTTGTTGGGGTCTATTGAAGAGACAGAAAGGCTCCAGCTCATTTTAATGAGGTAGGGGAGAACCCTTAGATAGGCATTAAATGTGAGATTCTTTGCCATGTGCTGACAGGGGAATCGTGGTTTATATTTCTGCCATGGGAAGCCTTCTGTTGAAAAAAAATTGGGTCCTTTTCCTGGACAGTCAATTGCTGATGTATCTCTCCAGAAAATGTGTGTTGTACCAGTCCTGTGGAACACACATCCTTAGTGTGCTAGTTCAGATCTCTCAAAAAGTCTTCCTAAATTTGAGGTGCACAAATGGGAATTTGTGTGTTCTAAAGATATCTAAAGAAGTATATGCAAATTTATGCAGAAACTCCTTGCAATGGAAAGAGGAGACGTACAGACTTTGTGCAAGGCTGGATGAGTTCCCTGTGAATGTCTGCTGAGGGCTGGTCCTGAGCAAATGACAGTGCATGTCTGATATACTTTTAGGAAAGTGCTATTTTGGCTTATGTTTCCTGTGCAAAAACATCAGATTAAAATGTAACTGGTCAAAACTGTGAGAAGATACTGTTTAGTAGTTTGGAAGCACCTCCTGGATGTAAAATAGACAGTTAGACATCCCTAACTTTTTAATTTGACCTGTGGCTCATTCTTCCAGTAAACCTATGTCTCAAGGCA
This sequence comes from Rhipidura dahli, assembly GCA_013399225.1. NCBI lineage: Eukaryota > Metazoa > Chordata > Aves > Passeriformes > Rhipiduridae > Rhipidura > Rhipidura dahli. The sequence continues at coordinate 310,309 of VXAC01005022.1, read as the reverse complement.
GTGATTTCAATGTTAATTACATTTCTCCTAATTAAAACAGGTGGCTGAATTAGGGGTCTATTACACAGATCATTTCCTGTTCTAAGAATGGTAGATGTCTAACTGTGCTGTTGTTCTTCAAGCATCTAACCACAGGTTTGGGATATTTTTTTCCCACTAACAGAGCAGGGTGAAGATTTGTGCAGCCTCCTATTCCTGTGAATAAATAGTTTATCTGCTACCTGAAAGTTTAAATCTCTCACAGCCTAAATTTCCTTAGGCATAAAGCCAATTAAAAACATAGAAGAATATCTCCCCAAACTGATGAGGCCTTCTTAGCCAAGCTTTTAAACCCTCTGGTTTGGAGCTTGCAGGAGTTCTTGAGGCAGAGGCATCTGCTAGGTCTGGGCAGCTGTTAATGTGCAGCCTTGTGGCCCAGGTGATGCACACACAGCTAGAAAGCAATAGCCTGGAATCTACACTCACTGTTTCATAATGGGCTGACACTGAAATGTCCTGGCATGAAGCAGCAGTGAGTGAAGGCCTGGGGAGAACCGAATCCCAGGGGCACCTGAGGTCAGCCAGCACCTTGTGTGTCTGCTGAGATACGAGCACTCAGGTCTTCAGGTGTGCTACCCTTCTGAGAGCTATGGGTCACCTGTCACCCACCAAAAGGTCGAGGAGTCTTCTAGAGCTCCTCAGCATCAGAAAAGGAGCCATTGTGATATTTTGTTGAATGGTGCCTCTCAGAGCCATGGCTGCCTTCGGTTCCCTTGCACTCAAATGTCCGGGTGCAGGCTCCAGCTGCCCCATCAGGTGTTATGAAAGAGGCTATTTTTTCTTCTGTCTTCCCTTGAGCTGAGACAAGTTTAAATGATGAAGAAATACATTCATGTCGGTGAATAACATCATAATTTGAAAAGCATTGGGCAGTGGGGTAGCTCTGAAAATCCAAAGAATAGTGCTTTCATAGAAGATGAAAGGAAACTGACTCTGGCCATTGCTGTCCCTTAACCTGCAAAAAAAGTGGCAGTGGTGTTCTTGAATGAAGAATACTGTGTGCAGAAAAGCATGGGTCATGTTTTGAAAACTTGATTTTTGAAAGAATTACGCTGCAAAGGTTTGTCCTCTGCATCTCTCCTTAAAGCCAAAACTGAAGCTCTGGATTTCAAGGAGATATTGTGAATGGTGTGTGAATGGATTCCTACTCAAAACACAAATTCAAAATATCTTTGTAGGCAAGCAGGCTAAAAGCCACTGAAATTGCAGTGAAAGTGCAATTTTTGAAGTCATGGCTTATGGTTACAGTTAGCACCAATCTTGTTTAACACCCATGTTAATGGTCTAAGAAGGCTGAGTAGGCTGAATGTTAATGGGGTCCTTAGACCATTGAATTGAAGGGAAGTGTGAACACCAGTAACAACAATAAAACAACATAAGCTGCTAGCAAATAAGAAATTAGGTTTGGTTTAGAGGAAAATAAACAAAATAATCCAGTGAAAATGATTTTTAGCTTGGGCAGTAGGTGAAGTATAAATATCTATATGTTTATGTATATTGCAGTCTCTGGTTTACTTCTTTTACTTGGAGTCCATTTTACTCAGAGTTTGAATTAAGGCACAGGAAACTGAGATGTTCTTTGGTCTTTGATGTTTATTGTATCTTATCTATAACATAGCTACACAGAGACTGCTTTCTAAGTTACCAAGGTGGAAAATGGCTGCAGATATCTGCCTCCAAGCTCAGTTATACCCCAAATTGTCCAATTATTAAATGTCAACAAATATATTTTCACTTATAAACCAGTGATCATTAATTTCTGACCCGCATTGTGGGATTTTTTGACCCAATGGCAAAGCACTCAGTTTTGTGAAGAAGAAAGAAGAACAAACCTATGCTCAAAATCTTCCATCTTGCAACCATATATTACTAATATACTACAAACCTAATTTTTCTACATATTCCACACAGTGATATAACTTTTCTGTTTAATCACACAGCAATACTCTGTATTATCCCACAATCTTCAGAGCCTTTCCCAGGGCCTCAGATCAAATGGAGTGTGTTTTTGAGGATCACTGCCTGTCAGACTTGAAAGACTGATATTCTCAGGATTCAGGGTTCCAACAGTGGAGGAATATTAAAAAATTAGTTGTACTGGTTAACATGTAGAAACAGAAATACTTCTGTGGGAATGTTACAGGTAGATGTGACAGAGTTGGGATCAGGAGGACGGCCCAGATGTTTTCTTCCTTTCTATCCTGCTTTCTAGGAGTCTGCAACTTTTTAACTAATGAAACCCTTGGTCAGCATAAACAAACAAAGCAATTTGGCTGAGCAGTGTCAGTCTGTGTATCCTGAGCATCACTGTACACAGGACCACGCAGTCAAGATAAGGAAAATCCAAAAAAGAAAATTGAGACCTTTAGAAAAATGGAGGAATGAGATATATATATATATATATATGTATAGATAGATAGATAAAGACATAGCTATAGATGATAAAGATGTAGATATAGATATAAGAGGAAAACATTAGATGCCAAATTGATATAGGTAAATTAGGTGATGTAAGCAGTGCTGGGCAGAGTTCCGGAGCAGAGGGGCAGTGGCTCAGCTGTGGCATTTCAGACAGGACAGTTCACTGCTGTGCAGGTCTCCCAGGCAGGGTGAGCAGTAGAGAGATAGGGTGGGAGGGTCCCCTGCACCTTTCATGAACAGCAGCTGGTGCCAAGAAGGCCAACACCATCCTGGCTGTTATCAGTAAAAGAGTTACCAGCAGGACTGTACTTGGCACTGGGGAGCCCACACCTTGAATTCTGTGTCCAGGTTTGGGTGCCTCATGAAAGAAAGACATTGATGTTCTGGAGCATGTCCAGAGAAGGGCAATGGAGCTGCTGAAGGATCTGGAGCACAAGTCTGAGGAGCCGCCAAGGGAGCTGGGTGTGTTTAGCCTGGAGAAAAGGGGGCTCACTGGAGATCTTATCACTCTCTGCAACTCCCTGAAAGGAGGTTGGAGCTAGGTGGGTGTTGGTGTCTCAGGCAAAATAATGTGGTAAATTCACAAAGTATGAATAAACAGCGCTGTCAGTACAGTCTGGCAATCAGAAATTGCTGCAGAACTGAATGTGTTGCTCATTACTGAAAATCAGCAGGTGAGATACTAATTGGCTTCACTTCCTTCTCTCATAATTTATGTTGTAGGTGTTAAATATTGTTGTCGGTCCAGTGAGTGGAAAACTGTGATTCGACATTGTGTTAGCCCATTTTCCCACATTCTGTATGAGGACATAAGAAAAACAACAACAGAAACTTAGGACCTGAAGGTGTTGGTTTGTTTTTAATACCTTGAGCACAAGGTTGGTTAAGCTGTTCCTTAAATTAAACACAAGCAAAATGATACTTTATGGGCTAGAATTTCTGCAGGTGTTGATTAATGTAGCATCAGTCAATGCAACAGAGCTACGCCCATTTGCATCAATCAGTGACTTACAGAAATTTGCATTGGCTTGAAACAGCATCAAGATTTCCTTTGCACACCTTCTCCACGTCAAAGCAATATATATTTTTGCTCTTCATGTTTGGACTGTTTGTTAATGAGATATGTGACAGGCAGTGCATGAGTTTATAATTGTCACTGATTTAAACAAAACAGTAGTTACTGTAGCAAATTACTGATGATTACACTTGCCTGGCTCCATCCTAAGGCAGTGCTGTCTCCAGCTGTGTGCTGTTATGTGGTCAGAGGAGATAAAGAGAGCTTGGAGTTCACATGGGTGGAGAGCATCAGTGAATTGCCAGACTATTTTGCACACTGGATAGCATTCATCAGCCTTAGAAAGGCACTCACAGTTAGTTATGTCAGGCATTACATGAGCAAATAGAGCATTTTTGGCCAAAGAGAATGCAAACATTATGCAGTTTGGTCAAGTGGGCAGAGCACGGGTCTCCAATTCAAAGAATGGAATTTGCTTGCCTGCTGTGTGACCTTGAATAAATTGATTTGCCTCTCAGTGCCTTAGTTATCTCATCTATAGGATTGTGGCTGTGTTGCTGATCTCCACTGGAAAATATTTTGGGATAATTTGCTAGAAAAAAATCCCAATGATGCCTACTTCATTATTGCTAGCAGAACCTAGTGAGAACACCTTAAATTCTAATGCCAAGCTCATAGTAGATGAATCCCTTCCAGTAAAGTGATTCACCCTCTTGAACTGAGGTTCTGGCTCACAACACTTACCACTTTTGACAAGATATTTTCTATTGCTTCCTGAAAAAATTAATGGGGATGTAGGTGTTCTACATCATTCCAGCATCATTAATCAATTGCTTGCTGACTATCTTTCCCACTCCAACTACCACATGTCCTCTTCTAGGATTTGTGGTCTCCCTCTTTAATCACTTTTTAAGTAATTCCCTGAATTTACACAAAGAATGTTCTTTATTTTCTCCAAATGATCACAGAACCATTGACACAAAACATTTGCAGTTGTTCTGGATTTGGGAAGTCACATATACTAAAAACTGAGATGCAGCATAGTCCAACCAGAAGACTCGTAGTGATACTCTTCTCTGAAAATAGGAGGGTGTAGATGGGGGTCTTTGAAAACATCCCCTAAGGTGAATTCACTATGTTTCATAATGGCAGGATTTTATATAAAAGTATAGTGTTTGGTCTTACTTCAGAAGTAGCTTTGAAGTACTCAAAAAAAAAAAAATGCACTGGTTTAATGAATTGATCATCTTGCGGGAGGGGGAAGTATTATAATCTCCCAAAACCATCTCTTTTAAGGCTGACATTTAGTTCCCTAAGCACACTCAAACAACTAATTTGGCCATCTTGTACATGGCAGCATCACCCAAAGTGACATCTGAAGGGGGTTTGTGGGCTTACAGGAGAGTGCTCTTTCCTCTACTTCAGTTAATGATGCCTCCAAAACCTTTTGTTTGGTTTTGTCATCAGGCTATTGACAGGCCATGTCCAGGGCAAGAGTGACTTGGGGCATCTTCTTGAAAACTCATGGGAAGAGTTTATGGTGGTATAAACTGCCAGAGTTTGGAAAAGTCAGCCACTTCTTAAAGATGTGAGTATCTGCCTGCTGTTTGTGGAATTCAACCTTTATCAACTGAAAGAGATAAATTTTAACTGGAGAGGAAAAAAGAGGTAGAAATAATCTCAAGGTAGCTTATTTAAAGTATGTGAGCTAAAGCTGTTTTCAGTGCCTTGGTGAGAGACCATGTTTAATTGCAATGCAGTGCCTAGAGAGCCCTGCAGTCCCACAGGCTTTTGCAGCACTATTTCACTGGGATGGCAGGAAGACCTTCAGGTTTATGTCACGCACTCTGTGGATATTTTCTTTGACAAGAAGCAAAGCTGGAGCAAGCTGGAGGCAGCCTTGGCTGCAGCTCGTCTAGAGATGATTGCATTATCTGCTCTGGGCCACCCTGTATTGGATAATAACATTTGGCCATTCACAAATAAACGTCACGTGGCACCATTAGTCAGAAATTAAAGACATTAATAAACTAGTTCTGTGAAAGGGAACCTACTTCGGCTGTGAAATACTCAGGTAAATTGCTATGATTTACCACCATGAAGTTACACTCTATGTTCATGATGCCACAGGGACAAGACATCCTTAAATTGCCTGTGAGTTTTGTCATTCACATGGACTTGAGCAATCCTTACAGCATCTAACATGTGATTATTCTGGGTTTTTTTGAGTATTTTTTATTCTTACTTATTTTGTATAAAAAGACTGTCTGCATGAAGAAGTGGACTTTTTATCGTCATAATCATATCTGGGCAAATAAAAAAAATATTTACCTGATTATGAACAAGGTCTTGAATAATCTTCATCATTCGTCATCTCAAGCAGTTCCATAAACATTTAAACATCAAAATGATCTTTCTTCATCTTTATTCTAAAGTTAAATCTGAATTACCCTTAAGAATAGACCTCTTCTTGCAAAATCTTAGATAACAACGTACTTGCAAAGGAGAAAGTCACCTGTAACGTGAGATGAATGCAGAGTGCAAGTGTTACTGAGGACCTCGGAGCTGAGGTCAGAAGTCCAGCTCTCTTTTAGACTCTTCTAGGTACTGGAAGGTGCTATAAGTTTTCCCTGGAGCCTTCTCTTCTCCAGGCTAAACTCCTCTCATAGGAGTGGTGCTCCTGCCCTGTGATCAGCTTCATGGGTATCCTCTGGACTTGCTCCCACAGGTCCATGTCCTTCCTGTGCTGGGGACCCCAGAGCTGGATGCAGCACTCGAGGTGGGATCTCACCACAGCAGGGTGGAGGGGCAGAATCACCTCACACAGTCTGCTGCACATGTTTATTTTGATGCAGCCCAGGACACATTTGGATTTTTAGACTGCAAGTGCACATTGCCGAGTCATAATAAGCTTTTTGTCACATTAACAATGTGAGCTTCTTTCCCATGCTAATCTTGATCCATTCTCCATCCAGCCTGTACTTGTACTTAAATATAGATTTATATAATGCCTGTGTATACAGTACATATAGATATATACTTTATGTATGCATATATGTATATTTTGCCCCATTTTATGAAAGGAGAGATTGTTTCATTCTGGTTTCACCTGTCCCGGGTGATGTTTTTCCACACAGATATTTGACATTGAGCTGTTTTACCATACAGAGACTGGCACTAACAGAAAGCTTCCTCCCGTGAAGAAACTTTATGAGATAAAACAGGCTCCTTTCACAGATCTATCTCCAGTGTAGGTGAATTTAGGTCAGGATATATTTTGGTGAATGAAACCTTTTATTTTTGATCTGAATGGGCGTGTTTTTGCTCTTTTCCCACAAGAGGGCAGCAAAGGAAAATGGTTACCAAAACCCAAGACAAAAACATTCAAGGACGTTTAAGCATTTAAGTTTCCTACTGTGTTTGATAAGATTCTGAAAATACCATTCTGTGGGAACTAGGCGAGCTTGTAGAAAGCCACCTGGTGAGTGAAAGATATTTTTTTTTTTTTTTTCAAAAGCTCTCCAAGCTTCCCAATCTATTGATAGGTTAATGAATTATTTGCTATTACCTTCAAATATGCTCCCCGATCATGTGATAACTGCACAGCAGCTGAGCAAGGTCTCCTGGGCTTCACCATCCTCATCTCTAGTGCTAATTGCTCCATTATCTCAGAATTTAAGTGCTTTACCTCAAATCCCTCCTTCTCTTTCTAAGCCGCTCTTTGCCTGCGGAAGCGCCGACACGGACGGGAAGGGCTGCACTTGAAGAACGACCTGGTGGCAACGAAACGATCTCGCTCTGGGATATTTTAGCCCAAAATCCAACCTAAGTAATAAAGGAATTCTGAATGGGTGTATAGGGGTGTGTGGGGGTGGGGGGAGTGGAGGTTTGGGGCGTGGTTTTTGGCAGCTTTCCCCAGAGCTATTCAGGGTGTTATAGCTGGTTCGAGTTGCTGGGGGAGTGTCTGTGAGCCACAGTGGCTGTGCTGAATGCAAATAGAGCTTTAATCAAAGTGGTTCTGTGCAGCAAGCTGCATTTTCATTCATGTGTTCTGCAGTCCTTGCAGACAACCAGGGCACCAGCATGTTAATTACCTTTAAAATATACAGGAGATTTTCCTCATTTTAAATTTTTCAGCTACTAAATAAATGACAAACAGCAAGCAGAGGCAGG